>JAQQSU010017706.1:0-10644 GCA_028627135.1 Pseudochirops cupreus | reverse complement strand
TGACAAATATAACCAAATGAATATGTGTGTGCATAAAACCGTGTTCCAAATTAGAATTTCATTTTGAAAAGATATATTAACATTAAAAAAATAATGAACAACATCCTATTGCTTCTGTTTCTCTTTTGACATGATTTCCTTTGTCTTAAAAAATATTTATTGCTATTTTCATCGCTGTGGATATCGTGTTTACTCTGGTTCTATTTCTTCATTTGTCTTCCTTTGTTTCTTTGTGTTATTCATATTTGTCATTTCTTCATTCCTGTACTATCATTTGACCTAAGGTGGTTTCCATTTGTTTGCTATTATAAATAAAGTTTACTTAAGCAGTTAATAATTTTAGCAAAGTAGCAGGGCATAATTTAAACCCATATAAATCTTCAGCATTCCGATAAATCACCAACAAAACCATGCAGGTAGAGATAGTAAGAGATAACCCATTTAAAATAACTCTAGAGGGTATATAATTCCTGAGGATAAAGGTGTGAAAACAGACCCAGGGCTTGTTACGCCCTGTAGAGTATTCTTTATTTCTTTATTAGGTTTTTCATTTCCCCATCCTTTTTATCAAACCAGTTTCCATGGTTACAAGTGTTCTGGCCCAGTTGAGTCAATGTGGTTCTGTACAACAAAGCTCTGAAAGCCCCTCACTTCCTTTCTCCTGGAATGCTGCAAACCCTGTGTTGGCTCAGTTTTCTCTCCAAGTTAGTAACAAACTTTTCTCCCATGGAGAGCCACTCTGATCTGCTGAGATTAAGTCTTGGAGCCATCTTGCTTTGTGGTTGAATGTGAATGCTTAACTTGGAGTAAATGAGTCTTTGATGGGTCTAGTGCTCTGGGGTTTCTACCTCCTTTGTCACACTCACTGCCTGCCTGTCTCTTCTCCTTACAATGATACAGTCTGTTGAATGCCAGTGTTTGCTCCAAGAGTACACAAAGTTCTGTTGCATTTAGGTTGGTGATGAGAAGGTCATGAGCCTCATAAGTCTTAATAACCAATGTTGTTGCATGTACTTACATGTGTATATCTTTTGGTGAATATTTCCTTGATTATTTCTTTTCTTTAGATGTAGAGACCAGATTCAGAGTAACAGAGGTGACTGGAAATCGTGGAATCTTTCTGGAAAATCATGACCTGCAAAGATTCATGAGTGATGGTCCCTGGGACGTCAAATTGAGAGAAATCCGTGACTCTGATATCAAGTTAGATAAAAATCCAAAGAGTGACTGTGAATTTGATGAAATTGGAAAGAGATATAGACAGTCTTATATCCTAAATCTTTGTAAGAAAATGGCCCCAGGGAATGACTGTCTTCAGGGTAGTGAATATATCAAATGCTTTACTGAACATGTAGAGCTTTTTCTGTTCCCTGAGAAGGCTCCTGAAATGCAAATGTATCGAGGTAATCAAGGGGAAATGAACTGGTACTGGAACTCAGACCTCATGAGACATCAGAAAAGTGATGCTGAAGAAATGCTTTCTGTGTGTAATAAAGGTGAGAAGGCCTTGAGTCAGAAGTCTAAGCTCATTACTCAACAGCAAATTCCCATTAGAGCAGAGTGTGATGAATATAATGAATGTGAAGCAACCCCATCCCATCACTCATTTCTTCCTTGCCAGGTTAGATTTTACCCTGGAATGAAAAAATATACCTGTTCTCAGTGTGGAAAGGCTTTCAGAAAGAGCTCCCATCTTGCTGACCATGAGAGAATCCACAGTAGAGAGAAACCTTTTAAATGTAATCAGTGTGGAAAAGCTTTCTCATTCAGGAACAATCTTGCTGCACCTCATAGAATGCATAATGGAGAGAAGCCTTATGAATGTAGTCAGTGTGGAAAGGCTTTCCCAATGAGGCACAGACTTGGTGCCCATTGGAGAATCCACACTGGGGAAAAGCCTTATGAATGTAATCAGTGTGGAAAGACTTTCACACAGAGGCCTACTCTTGCTGTACATCAGAGGATCCACACTGGAAAAAAACCGTATGAACGTAGTCAACGTGGAATGGCTTTCACAACAAGGCAGGTTCTTACTAACCATCAGAGAATCCACAAGAGAGAAAAACCTTTTGAATGTAATCAATGTGAAAGGACTTTTAGAAATAGCTCCCAGCTTATTGCACATCAGAGAATCCACAGTGGAGAGAAACCTTTTGAATGTGATCATTGTGGAAAGACTTTCACACAGAGGGCTACTCTTGCTGTACATCAGAGGATCCACACTGGAGAGAAACCTTATGAATGTAATCAGTGTGGAAAGGCTTTCGCACAGCACTCCAATCTTGCTGTACATCAGAAAATCCACATTGGTGAGAAACCTTATGAATGTAATCAATGTGGAAAAACTTTCCGAATGAGCTCCTATCTTGCTGACCATCAGAGAACCCATACTGAAGAGAAACCTTATGAATGTAATCAGTGTGGAAAGGCTTTTTCTACTCGGCAGAGTCTTAGTACCCATCGGAGAATCCACAGTGGAGGGAAACCTTATGAATGCAATCAGTGTGGAAAGGCTCTCACAACTTGGCAGAGTCTTGCTGCCCATCAGAGAATCCATCTTGGAGAGAAACCTTATGAATGCAATCAGTGTGAAAAGGCTTTCACAACACGACATGGTCTTTCTTATCATCAGAAAATCCACAGTGGAAAGAAACCTCATGAATGCAATCAGTGTGGAAAAGCTTTCACAACAAGGCAGGTTCTTACTAACCATCAGAGAATTCACAGTGGAGAGAAACCTTATGAATGTAATCAGTGTGGAAAGGCTTTCACAACAAGGCAGGTTCTTACTAACCATCAGAGAATCCACAGTGGAGAAAAACCTTTTGAATGTAATCAATGTGAAAGGACTTTCAGAAATAGCACCCAGCTTATTGCACATCAGAGAATCCACAGTGGAGAGAAACCTTTTGAATGTAATAAGTGTGGAAAGGCTTTCTCATTCAGGCGCAATCTTGCTACACATCAAAGAATCCACAGTGGAGAGAAGCCTTATGAATGTAATCAATGTGGAAAAACTTTCAGAATGACCTCCTATCTTGCTGACCATCAGAGACTCCACACTGAAGAGAAACCTTATGAATGTAATCAGTGTGGAAAGGCTTTTACGACAGAACAGAGTCTTACTACCCATCAGAGAATCCACAGTGGGGGGAAACCTCATGAATGCAAACAGTGTGGAAAAGCTTTTACAACACAGCAGAGTCTTATTACCCATCAGAGAATCCACAGTGGAGGGAAACCTTATGAATGCAATCAGTGTGGAAAGGCTCTCACAACTCGGCAGAGTCTTACTACCCATAAGAGAATCCACCTTGCTGAGAAACCTTATGTATGCAGTCGGTGTGGAAAGGCTTTCACAACACGGCATGGACTTTCTTACCATCAGACAATCCACAGTGGAGAGAAACCTTATGTATGCAATCAGTGTGGAAAGGCTTTCACAGCAGAACAGAATCTTACTAACCATCAGAGAATCCACAGCGGAAAGAAACCTTATGAATGCAATCAGTGTGGAAAGACATTCTCATTGAGGAACTATCTTACTACCCATCAGAGAATCCATAGTGGAGAGAAACCTTATGAATGCAATCAGTGTGGAAAGGCTTTCACAACACGGCAGGGTCTTTCTTCCCATCAGAGAATCCACAGTGGAGAGAAACCTTTTGAATGTAATAAGTGTGGAAAGGCTTTCTCATTCAGGTGCAATCTTGCTACACATCAGAGAATCCACAATGGAGAGAAGCCTTATGAATGTAATCGATGTGGAAAAACTTTCAGAAAGAGCTCCCATCTTGCTGACCATCAAAGAATCCACGCTGGGTAGAAGACTTATGAATACAATGAATGTGGAAAGGCTTTCGCAATGAGGCAGAGTCTTCCTCCCCTACCCATCAGAGAATTCACAGTGAAGCAAAACTTTTTGAATGTAGTCAATGTGGAAACACTTTCAGATACTTCTCCATTCTTGTTACTTGCCTGAAAATCCACACTTTAGAGACCTTTTGAATATAATCCATGTGGAAAGTCTTTCACACAGAGCTCCAGAAATTTTAGACATCAAAAAATTGATTCTGAAGAGAATTCTTTTGAAATAAATGTGGAATGATTTTACACTGACCTCATATTTTGCTAAACATCAGAGAATCCCGAATGGAGATAAACTTCCTGAGTGTCCTGAATGTGCAGAGCTTTTAGTTACCACTCTTAACATATGTAACAACAGGTTCTATACTTGGGAGAAACTATGAATGTAAACAAAGAGGTGAAGCCTTCAGGCATCAATCATGTCCTATTTCCCATTTCAGAATTCTTATGAGATAGAAATCTGATCATTGTCATGAGTAAGGAAAAGCATTCAGATGAAGTTCAGAGCTTCTTCAGAATTAGAGAAACCATTCCAAGGAACATTTGTTCTCTCGTTTCAATGTGGGAAGGCTTTCAGCTAGAGATCATCTTATACTTTCTATCAGAGGTTTCACTGTGGGGAGAAGCCGTACAAATGTGCCCATGGGAGGGGGGTGGGGGTGGGAAATGCTTTTCTGTGGAGGAGGGAGATAAGTAGAAAACCTTATTTCAGCTGGAATGAAGGTGGATAAGACAATGGATGTGGGAAGGGCTTCCCATAGAGCTCATGCTTCTCTGTACATTGGAGAAATCATGCTGGAGATAAAATGTTGGGAACTGATTACAAAGGGAAGACCTCCTGCAGCAGAACAGACTTCATTAGACCTCGAACAAAGGAGACCTCATTAAATATCCCCAAATTCTATCCTGTGCATAAAACCCTATACACATAATGTTTTTATTCTCTGAAATCCTAATGTTTGTTATCCATTCTCAAAATTTCATGAAATTCATAGACTTCATTTCTTCAGCCATTCCCCCATTAATTGCTATTCACTTTGTGTACTGTTGTTTGCTGGCAGAAAAATTCCTTCTTCAAATATTTTGGTACCTGTTGGGCATTAATTTCTGTCTTTTTTTTTTCTAAATAAATTTTGTTTATTTTTAGTTTACAACATTCATTTCCACAAGATTTCGAGTTACAAATTTTCTCCCTGTCTGTCCCCTACCCAACACCCAAAAACAGCGATACCGCTGAAACCCCCACGTCTAATCTGTTCTCTCCTATATCCTCCCCCAACCCCCTCCAACTTTCCAGTAGGGCAAGATGGATCTCCATATGCCAGTGCCTGTATATCTTATTTCCCAGTTGCATGTAAATAATAATTTTTTTGAACATTTGATTTTACAACTTTCAATTCCAGATTCTTTCTCTTCCTTGTCACCCACCCTTACTGGGAAGATAAGGAATCCAATATAGGTTGTATATATGTAGTTATGCAAAACATTTCCATGGTGGATATATTGTGAAAGACTGACTATATTTCCCTCAATCCTATCCTTCCCCCCACTTGTTCTATTTTTTCCTTTCACTCTGTCCCTTTTCAAAAGTGTGTGCTTCTAACTCTCCTCCTCCACAATCTGCCCTCCCTTCTACCTTCCCCCTCTTATCCCCTTCTCCCCTACTTTCATGTAGGGTAAGATAACCACTTCATTGTGTATGTTATTCCCTCCTTAAGCCAAATTCAGTGAGAGTAAGGTTGACCCATTCCATTTTGCCTTCCTGTTCTTCCCCTCCATTGTAACAGTTTTCCCTTGCCTCTTTTATATGAGATAATTTACCCTATTCCATCTCTCCCTATCTCCTCTCATTATATTTCTCTCTCACCTCTTAGTTTTATTTTTAAAATATCCCTTCCTATTCAAGTGATCCTGTGCCCTCTATGTATACCTGTACACATATACACACACTCACATATGTATTCATATGCACATATACCTTCCTATATAGACATATATGTACACATATGTGTGTGTGTGTGTGTGTGTATATATATATATATATATGTATACATTTATATTTCCTTTAACTATCCTCATACTGAGAAAAGTTTCATAAATTACAATTATCATTTTTCCATGTTGGCATGTAAATACTTCAACTTTGATAATTTCCTTATGATTTCTTTTCCCTATTTACCTTCTCATGCTTCTCTTGATTCCTCTATTTCAGTGTCAAATTTTCTATTCAACTCTGGTTTTTTCATCAAGAAAACTTGAAAGTCCTCTCCTTCATTGAGTGACCGTATTTTCCCCTGAAACATTATACTCAAACGTTTTGCTGGGTAGGTGATTCTTGGTTTTAATCCTAGCTCCTTTGACCTCTGGAATATCATATTCCCAGCCTTTCGATCCCTTAATGTAGAAGCTGCTAGGTCTTGTGTTATCTTGATAGTGTTTCCATAATATTCAGATTATTTTTTCTTGGGTACTTGTAAAATTTTCTCTTTGATCTGGGAGCTCCAGAACCTGGCTATGACATTTCTAGGAGTTTTCTTTTTGGGATCTTTTTGAAGAAGAGATTGGTGAATTCTTTGAATTTCTGTTTTGCTTTCTGGTTCTAAAATATCAGGGCAATTTTCCTTGAGAATTTCTTGAAGGATGATTTCTGGGTTCTTTTTTTGATCATGGCTTTCAGGTAGTCCAATAATTATTAAATTGTCTCTCCTGGATCTGTTTTCCAGGTCAGTGGTTTTTCCAATAAGATACTTCACGTTGCCTTCAATTTTTCCATTTGTTTGGATCTGTTTAATAGTATCTTGATTTCTCATAAAGTCATTAGCTTCCATTTGCTCCACTCTAATTCTGAAGTAATTATTCTCTTCAGTTAGCTTTTGAAATTCTTTTTCCATCTGGCAAATTTGGCTTTTTCAGGCATTCTTCTCCTCATTGGCTTTTTGGGCCTCTTTTGCCATTTGAGTTAGTCTATTTTTTAAGGTGTTATCTTCTTCAGTTAGGTTGTTGACTCTTTTTTCATGATTTTCTTGCATCGTTCTCATTTCTCTTCCCAATTTTTCCTCCACTTCTCTTCCTTGATTTTTGAAATCCTTCTTGAACTCCTCCATGGCCTGTAACCAGTTCATATTTTTCTTGGAATCTTTTGGTGCAAGAGTTCTGACTTTGTCATCTTCCTCCCATTCCATGCTTTGATCTTTTTTGTTCCCAAAAAAGGAATCTAAGGTTTGATTGCTATGCTTGCTTTGCTTCCTTTGCTTGCTCGTGTTGCCAACTCAATTACTTGACTTTTGAGCTCTTCACCACAGTAGAACTCTGCTTCCAGAGGGGAGAGCTCTGTCCCAAATGGCTGCAGTTTTTGCAGCTGCCGGAGTTATTAGGGGGCCGCCCTCTCCACAGCCCCCACAAGCCCTGGCTCACTGGTCACTCACTCCAGGACCTCCCCCCAAGACCTTCATCCAGATCCAAGCAGGTCAAAGCAAGAGTCATTACCCTGTGAATGGACTCCAGGTCCCCCTGTGATTTGCAGGCCAGGAGTTCAGAAGCAGCACCATGGAGGCAGCTGCAAGGCTGCAGTACCTCCTCTGCTTCTTGCCCAGGGCAGTGGCTGGACCAGACTTGCGGTCCCCTGTTCTCAGAAGTTCCACACTGACCTTTCACTTTGTCCCTGGCATTTATGGGTTGATAATTCTGGAAAGCACCACAGCTACTAGTGATCCACTCTCCTGGAAGTCCTCTGCAGCTGCTGCTGCTTGGGGCCCCCTGGGGCTAAAACTGTGGGCTCATGCAGGGCTGCACTCATCTCCCAGTGTGCTGCCATGGACCCTTCCTGTAGGCCTGCTGGGCTGCTATCTGTCACTTTGTGGGGTTGTAGCTCTAAGATTTGTTTAGAGTTATATTTTATAGGTATTTGAGGTGGTTGTGGGGGGAGCTCTTGGAGTTTTCCTGTTTCTATACCACCATCTTGGCTCCACCCCCCATAATGATTTCTTTAAGGGGCTCGGTGACATGGTTTATGACTTGCTGTCCTTGGAGCCACAAGGCCTGAATTCCATTTCAGCCTCTGGTATTTCCTAGTTGTATGTCTCTGGATAAGTCATATCACCTAATCCTGCATGAGTTTCCCCATCTATAGAATGGGGATAATAAGGCATCTACCTCCCAGAGTTGAGGTGAGGATTTAATTAAACACTGTTTGTTAAATGCTTTGTAAATCACTATGTAAATAATGGCTGTTTTTATAATTATTGTTCCTTAGATCATCAGTCTCATTGTCAGGTGAGTTTGCTAAAATATATGGATAATCCAAGTGAGAGAGAGGGAGACAGAAAGAGAAAGAGGCACAGTTCAAGAGAGAGAGAGTCCCAGATCTTAACCTAAGGGAAATTTGCTTACATTTATTTTTTCTTTTTTATCATTTTATTTTAGACTCAAAGGCCAGAACACAAATACATGATAGAGAAAAGAAACAAAAACTTATTATAAACTTAAATATTGGTACTCACATACAAGGGGGAAAACAGGTTTGTCATGTGCAGAATGTAAGAGAGGATTCAAAATATGTACCAATAGGTGTTCCTTTGAAGAAAGTCTATATGATAAATAATACTCATTGTGTTGAGAATCGCCCCTCTTTTCTTTGTTTCCTTGTGTTTTCTTTTGTTCTCTGCTGTGTACTTTTTTACTTTGTTTTTTTCCCTTCCCTCAACCTCCCACAGAAGGTACAATAAAGTTTAGATATGTTTCTCTATAACTATAGATATATGTGCACATATACTTACATACCTACATATATAGACATATACTTTCCCCACACCTATTCTATTCCTGATCTTGGTTTTTGCTGTTTGATTGTATTATTGTATACTACTACTACTACTAATATATATTATTGTTTCCTATCCTTTCTGCCTTCTCTATTTTACTTCTACCCACTACTTTGCCCTCTTGTGACTTGCCTCCCCTCCTCCAAGGATCCCTCCCCTATCTTCCCATTTTCATAAATCTAAACACCCTTCTATTCCCCTATTTTACCTATTCCCTCACCCTCTCTTCTAAAGATTCCTCCCTTGTCCTCTCCCCCCTCCCTATGCCCCTACCATTTTATTTCTTCTGAATTTAGAATACTTTTATACTCTTTTCAGTGTATATGTATTATTCCCTTTTAAAACCATTCCTGATGAAAGTAGGTTACCAGTACCACCAGCTCTCCTCCCCCATCTAATTCCTTTGTATCAATTCTTCCTTTTTCACATCAAATAATTACTCTTTTAAGTTGCTCCTAAATGGTTTTGATTTTAAATTCATATTATTCTCAGGTTTACCCCAGTCTTTCTTATAAACTACCCAATTATTAATAAAAATCTTAGACATTAATTTTACATATATAAAAAGTAAACATTGTGTCTTTATGGATCCCTTATAATTAATCTTTGTTATATGCCTTATACTTCTCTTGGTTCTTATATGTTGAATTTCTGTCAGACTCAGTATTTTTTTTTAACAATGTCTTGCAAATCTTGAGAGTTTGGAAAATGTCCATTTCTTTCCATTCAGGATAATATTTAACTTTGCAGGGTATGATATTTTTTCTCGACCCCCAGTTCTTTTGTTCTTGGATATGTTATGTTACAAGTCCTGTGGTCCTTTAATGTCCCTAGTGCTAGGTCTTGTGTAATTCTAATTGTGGCACCATCATATTTCAATTGTTTTAATCTTGATACTTGTAATATTTTTTCCTTGAGCTGGGCATTTAAGAATTTGACTACTGTATTTCTATGACTTTTCCTCATAGCATTTCTTTTAACTGGTGATCAATGGATTTTTTCCTATTTCTACTTTCCCCCCTTCTTCTAATGCTTCAGGACTATTTTAAAAAATTATTTCTTGGCCAATATGGTGGCATAGGAGCAGCAAGGTACTGCAGCTCCCACATAGCCACCTCAAAATACCCATAAAATATGACTCTAAACAAATCCTAGAGCTCTAAAACACACACAAATATACTTTCCACTGAAGGCAGTGCAGCTAGGAGGGACCATCCCAGCGCTGGGAGCCGAAACCAGCCCAGCCTGAAACAGCTGCTTGGCCCTGGGGGCGGCCTGACGAGCCGAGCCAAGCCACAGCTGGAGCTGGCAGTATCCAGAATTATCAAGCCATAAGAAAAAAAGGACTAAGTGGAAGGTCAGTGGAACTCGGCTAAAATTGGGGGAGAAAAGTAGGTCAGGCCAAACTTCCTCCAGGGCAAGAAAGCAGCAGAAGTGGAGGCCCTGCAGCCACCTCCACCTTACTGTTGCAGAGCTCCCAGCCTGCAGACTGCAGGGGGGGCCAAGCGATCATTCAGAGGCCAAGTGCTCTCGTGTTGAGCAGCCTGGATCTGGATCATGGTCTTGGGTGGTGGTCCTGGGGTGTGTTTTCAGTGAGCCAGCGCTGGTGGGGGCTGCAGCAGCCTCCTAAAAGCGCTGGCAGCTGAGAAAACCCCAGCAATTTGGGACAGAGCTTTCCCCTCTGGGAGCCGAATTCCACAGAGCTAAAAATATCAGTGATGGGCCAGCCATGAGCAAGCATAGGAAGCAAAATAAGAAAAGCAACCAAGCTCTCGATTCTTTCTTTGGGGAAAAGAAGGATCAAAGCAGGGAACTGGAGGAAGACAACACAGTTAGAACTCCCACACCAAAAGCTTCCAAGAAACATGAAGATTGCCTAAAAGCTAGAGATCAGCTTGAGAAGGATTTTGAAAACCAAATGAGAGAAGTAGAAGAAAAATTGGGAAGAGAAATAAGA
>JAQQSU010017705.1:0-10644 GCA_028627135.1 Pseudochirops cupreus | reverse complement strand
CACATTCAGCCTATTAGGGAACAGAGTATACTTTCAAATATCCAAGGGTCCTCAGAGTCACGTAGCCACTTTAACAAAGGGCCTAGGGGCAGGGAAGATCTTCAGATTCCCATAACAACATACTAGGTAGATGTGAAATAAATAAGGTGGCAAGAGAGAGCCTTGTACTCCTTCCCCAATCTTAAACCAATCAGCTGTTTTACATTCAGTTCTGCCTTGTTCTTGACCCGCCTACAGGCTCCTCAGGAGACAAGTAAGATGATGTCTAGATCTTTTTGAGAACTGGTCACATTTGCTTGTGATCCACACAGTCAAAGCCAACAGTCAATGAAACAGAAGTAGATGGGGTTCTTTCTCCTGTAATTCCCTTGCATTCTTCCTAATCCAGCAAATGTTGGCAATTTGTTGTCTGATTCCTCTGCCTCTTCAAGAACCAGCTCCTGCTCATTCATGGTTCACACTCAGAAGTCTGGCTTGCGGAATCTTGAGCAAAACTTTGACAGAGTGTGAAAGGAGTGCAATTGTTTGGTAGTTTAAACATTCTCTGGTGTGAGAGCCTTCTACAGATATTGCTATGCAAGGAGTCTGCTAAAGAATGCAGCATTAGCAGAGAAGTATGCCCTGATACTCCGGGCTTCATAGCTCAAGGACATTAGAGTGAAGCTGGCAGCACGGCTCGATTTCAAGGGGTCATGTGTTGGTCACTGAGACCTAACTATCCCATATGCCTAGATTATCCCTCCATTTTGTGAACATGGGATCCATATTCAGGAGGAGCAAACAGGTCAAGGAGCAATATGTAATGGGTAGGTTAGAAAGACTGTAACCCAGACAAGCTGGGACCAATGCCAGCTCTGCAGGGAGGCACCAGGAATGATTAACCCCATAAAAAGCTCAGTTTGGCTTCTGTACTACATGTATGTGTCCCTTCATGGGATCATATGTCCGCTTCATGCAAGAAGCGTAAATAAGCACTTCCTTCAGTCACTTTTGTAAGTTTGTTTCTTAAAGGAGTGACCCCATTTCTAACATTTGGCATAGCTCCTCTTTAGGACTGGGCCTTAAACTGATGTTTTCCAATCCAATGGGCACTTTTGAGGTTTCCAAATTTGCTTGCATATGGACTGTAGCGTCTTTTGTGTGAAAAAAAAATATTTTATTTTTTCCAATTACATGCAAAAACAATATTTTTTTAAAATACTTTTTTTAAAGTTTCAATTCCAAATTTTCTCCTTCCCTCTTCCCTTGACTTTGGTATTATGACATGGAACTATGTGCAATACAAGATGGTCTTGCACCAATGTGAGCAAAGGGTTCCTTGTAATCTCCTTCTGTCCAGTCGTCTGACCCCTTACTATCTATGAGCTGAGAGCTCTCTGAGCTGCTGCTGCTGCCGATCTCTTGTTGACGAGAGGTCCACGTCATGTCATGCCGTCCTCCAGGCCCAACCGCCATCACTTTTTCTGCTGGCCTCCTAAATGAACTTGGTTTGAAAGGTAGTTTCATCATGGCTTTTTGTTGGTTCTGCAACTCTGGAATTTGATTTGAAGCATTATTTAAAGTTATTGTGGGGTTCAAGTGAGTTTCTGTCTGTCCTTGGTCATCTTCACTCCAGGCCCTTCTTAAAGTCATAAATTTAGTTTTTAATTGGTTTATGACACTACAAATTTCTGAAGACTGGAATGTATGTCCCCTCTTGTGTGTCCCTTTTCTCCCTATCCAGCTTGACTATAGGTGAAAAAAAGAGGGAGAGATGATCTTTCTGAAGGCACTGAAAGTTCAACAGAAAAGTTTTTTTCTCTTTACACCCTTTTTTCCATGGCTGATCTATCCACAGGAAATAATCTATTTACATTTACCAGACACAATACCGTCTCCTATAGAGGAGTAACTGAAGGTCCCTTTGGCTGTCCAGACCCCAGATTGCATGTGACAATCAGCCCAGATGCCTCTTATGTGGCTGGGAGCTCCTTTTGATTCTGCTGACAGATTGGTAGAGCCGTGGCAACCATGGGAGGTGGGTTACATGGGAATTACAGGGCCGCTTACCTGCAGAGGAGTGGCTGCTTTTTCAAATTCTGGTTCTACTCTGTCTCAACTCCATCAGGGGAATCCCTTACTCACTGCCATGATTGTTGGGTCATAGAAATCAGGAGGCAAAAAACTATCTCAAATTAATGAGGAGTTTCTTGATTACCACATGTAGTAGCCTGAATGTAGGCTGATACATGCATGTAGGTAGCCTATAGATCATAAAATTCCCCTAAATTGCCCCAATTGTACCTTTGATCAAACAACTCTGATTTCCCTTCACCAAATATTGTTCCCCAGGTGACATAATAATGACACAAGTTCATTTCCTTATTCTGAAAACATTCCATTTTTAAGACTACCCAAGACAGCTATTTTCCCACAGTCCTGGAGTTCGTGAGCCTATTTCCTCTTTTGTTCATTTTGCAACCTGGTGAGGTGATGTGAATTATTTGCCCTTATTTCACCATTCCGTTACAGACACAAAATTTAAAATTCACTAGTGACCTCCATGATACAAAGGCATGTCCCCATGAAGTATTTTGATGAGGTTTCTTCCAGTATGAATCCTCTGATGAGAGGAAAAGAAATAATCTCTGCCTGAAAGCCTTCTCACATTGAGTCCAAAAATGCCTTGTACACAAGGCTCAGAAACTCTGCACTCCATTTCAATGCCTTTCCTCAATGTAATGATAGTAGAATTTGGAGATGCCCCTGTATTGGCTTGGTGTTTGGGTTGAGTGTTAAAACTCAGAGCTTGTGAATCCCACTTGTGGGATGGACTTGTTGACGTGAAGAGAGAGGGCTGAACTGGGAGGAGCCATGAATTGGGAGAGAGACCCAAGCCGAGGGAAGGCCAGAAGGACTTTTGGAGAGCAGTATCCAGTATTCTGGAGCCTGAGTTGCTGAGAGAAAGACTACTGAGGGCCCATTGGAGCTGCCCAGGACTTTTGAGAACTGCCACCCAGAGCTGCCAAGAACTGAGGAGTCATGGCCGTGATGCCGGTATTTTGTCTGTCTGTTTTGATGTTGTTTTGCCAGATTCACCTGCTGGTGAAAGACAGTGCTGCTGTTGTAGAGGTCCTGGAAGCTTGCTATTGGTTCAGAAGCCCTGAAGGAGGATTTTCCTGTTGTATGTTTACAGAAATCCTAGAAGAGGCCCTTGCTGAGATTTTCAGGGGTTCTGGGACTGTTCTACAGGCAGCAATCAATGATGAAATAATTGTGCCCTCTTCTGCAAGACACTATTTGGGGAAACTAACTTTTAGTTTTAGTTTGTTCTGCTTTTTTGGGAAAGCTGGACCAGAGCTTTGAAGGAGTATCTAAAAGCTTAGTAGTTGATTTGAGAGTAATTTAAGGACTAATCTTCATAAAGATGGTAGTTTGACCCAGAGACCCTACTGCTAATGATTAAATCCTGAGGTAACTGACAACAAGGAAAGACCCATCCGTACAAAATCATTAATAGCATTATTTATTACAACAGAAAGATAGAAAAATATTTTCCATTGACTTGAGAATGGGTGAAGAATCCTGATGTGAAATACAGATATAGATAGATATGTATGTGTATATTTACTTATATACATATGCACCTGTGTGTATATGTGTATATGAGCCTTGTCTCCCCAGGAACTGAGATTGCTGAGGGGTTGCCTTGAGTGAAGATGAAAGAAGGGCCTTTCCTTGGGTATACAATGCTGACATGATATCTTAACCTTGTTGTAACTTAAGGGTGGATGGCCTTTTGTGCTCTCCTGCCCCTTTTGAGATTCAGGGGTGGGAAGCCTTTGAGTTTTTTTGTGCTCTGTGATTGACCAAATGAATGTACTTTGTTTATGATTGGAGACTAATCTCCATTTGAGAGGAGAGATTTTGTTGACTGACTAAATATACTGTGCAGGAGTGGGCTACTTTGACTAATGTACTGACCAGGGGTGGGATACTTGGACCTTGATACTTTGCAATTGAATTGAGAACTTACTTCCTAAATGAACAAGTTACACTGTATTTTGACTTTCTCTGTTCTGTGAATGTTTGCTGAATAAATGGGGTTTGCTACGCTGCTAATCCGAACTTTGGAAGTTGCCTTTGCTTGGCATTACACTCAATCATGCCAGTAATAAAATTTATATCTTATATGAATTCTATGATGTGAAACAAGGGCTAGCTTTTGCCTGAAAGCCTTTCCACATTGATTACATTCATAAGGTTTCTCTCCAGTGAGGATTCCTTTATGTAAAGCGAGAGTGGCCTTCTGTAGGAAAGATTCTCCACACTGATTATACTCACAAGATTTGCCTCCAATGTGGATTCTCTGATGTACATTAAAAATGTGCCTGAGACTAAAAGTGTTTCCACACTGATGACACTTATGAGGTTTTTCTAGAATGAATTCTCTGATGTTCAGCAAGGCTAGCCCTCTGCCTGAAAGCCTTTCCACATTGATTACATTCATAAGGTTTCTCTCCAGTGTGGATTCTCTGATGTTCAGTAAGACGAGTCCTTCGTGTAAAGGCCTTTCCACACTGATTACATTCATAAGGTTTCTCTCCAGTGTGGATTCTCTGATGTACATTGAGATCAGACTTATGTCTGAAAGTGTTTCCACACTGATTACACTTATAAGGTTTCTTTCCAGTGTGGATTATCTGATGTTCACTGAGACTGGCCCTCTGTCTGAAAGCCTTCCCACACTGATCACATTCATGAGGTTTTTCTCCAGTGTGGATTCTATGATGTTCAGTAAGACGAGTCCTCCAAGTAAAAGCCTTTCCACACTGATTACATACATAAGGTTTCTCTCCAGTGTGGATTCTCTGATGTTCAGTAAGACGAGTCATCCATCTAAAAGCCTTTCCACATTGACTACATACATAAGGTTTCCCTCCAATATGGATTCTCTGATGTACCCTAAGATTGGCCTTCTGTGTAAAAGTCTTTCCACATTGATTACATTCATAAGGTTTCTCTCCAGTGTGAATTCTTACATGCAAAGCAAGATTGACCCTCTTAAGGAAAGACCTTCCACAATGATTACATTCATAAGGCTTCCCTCCACTGTGGATTCTCTGATGTTTAGCAAGACTGGAGCTTTCTCTGAAAGCCTTTCCACAATGATTACATTCATAAGGTTTCCCTCTAGTGTGGATTCTCTGATGTTTAGCAAGACTGGAGCTTTCCCTGAAAGCTTTTCCACATTGATTACATTCATAAGGTTTCTCTCCAGTATGTGTTCTCTCATGTACAGTAAGAGTTGCTTTATGTGTAAAAGATTTTCCACAATAATTACATTGATAAGGTTTTTCTCCAGTGTGGATTCTCTGATGTTCACCAAGACTGGAGCGGGCTCTGAAAGCCTTTCCACATTGATTACATTCATAAGGTTTCTCCCGAGTGTGGATTCTCTGGTGTTTAGAAAGAGTAGAGCTTTCTCTGAAGGCCTTTCCACATTGATTACATTCAAAAGGTTTCTCTCCAGTGTGAATTCTTTTATGTAAAGCAAGATTGGCCCTCTTTAGAAAAGATTTTCCACACTGATTACATTCATAAGGTTTTTCTCCAGTGTGGATTCTCTGATGTTTAGCAAGATTGGAGCTGCCTCTGAAAGTCTTTCCACATTGATTACATCCATAAGGTTTCTCCCCAGTGTGGATTCTCTGATGTTCAGCAAGATGAATCCTCTGTGTAAAAGCTTTTCCACACTGATTACATTCATAAGGTTTTTCTCCAGTGTGGATTTTCTGATGTTTAGCAAAACTTGAGCTGCCTCTGAAAGCCTTTCCACAGTGAATACATTCATAAGGTTTTTCTCCAGTGTGAATTCTTTGATGGTTAGCAAGACTGGAGCTGCCTCTGAAAGACTTTCCACACTGATTACATTCATAAGGTTTTTCTCCAGTGTGGATTCTCTGATGTTTAGTAAGACTGGAGCTGTCTCTGAAAAACTTTCCACACAGATTACATTCATAAGGTTTTTCTCCAGTGTGGATTCTCTGATGTTTCGTAAGACTGGAGCGGTCTCTGAAAGCTTTTCTGCACTGTTTACATTCATAAGGTTTTTCTCCAGTATGGATTCTCTTATGTACTGTCAGACTGGTCCTCTGGGTAAAAGCCTTTTCACATTGATCACATTCATAAGGTTTCCCTCCAGTGCTGATTCTCTGTTGTATACCACAGATTTCCCTCCAAGTTAAGCCAAAGGGACTATTACTTACAAATCTTTGCTTGTGAGATTCTTTGAAAGAAAGACTTAGCTCTGCAGTATTTTCTTTAATTTCAAATCTGATCTCTCCTGAAAGAAGCAAACAATAAAACACATATACACAGACATATACATAATTATATGCCCTCCATTCCAATGACAGAACGTAAAACTCCTTTATATTCTTTTTCCCTAGGCAAAGAGAAAAATCTTCAAACCTCAAAGAGCAAAAAAATTATTTCAAAATGCCATTAGTTCACACCCTAATGATTATTTAATTTACAAACAGTTGCACACACAACTATATTGGATTCTCACAACAAACCTGTGACACAGGAAGAGCAATTTTATCACATTCACACCTGAGGGCATTTGTTCCTAATGACTGAGTGACTTGACACAAATCCCAGCAGTTAAGAACTCAAATCCGTGACTGGATATGATCTGTCCAAAGCACTAGATGGATTGTTTCCACTTTCAGTCTCTACTGTTCACTTTCACTGACTGCACTTTCAAATATTTTTTATAGATATTATGCCATCTGGTACATGTATACTAAATATTCAAATTTTTTCAGTATTTATCATATCCAAAGTATTACATAACTTTTCTAGTAATAGCTTTCAGTCTTACTTCTTTCTATTGCAGTATTTGAGGTCATATACTCATTTACTACTACTGTTTTTTTATTTATCTAAGGCATAAATTTTTGGGGGGATAACCATTACTTCTGTCTTTCTTAATTTGTGTTTAAATGCCTTTGCTCATAAAAATAAAAATATAATCCTTGTAATGATAATTGTACATATATTGCCTATATCATATTCCTTACCATCTCAGGGAGGTGGGAGGGGAAGGAGGTATAGAATTTGGAATTCAATATTTTTAAAAAAGTCTTAAAATTGTTTTAATATCTAATAAGGGGAAATAAAATATTATATTAAAAATAAAATCTGTTTGTACTAAAAATAAATCTTTGTAACAAACAAAAATTTTACGGATGCATGGCATTTCCCATGTCTGAAAACATGTGTCATGTACAAATTTGAGTCTATCATCTTTTTATTTATTAACTAATTTATAGTTTTCAATATTAACTTTTCTAAGATTTCCAGTTCTAAATTCTCCTTCCTTCCTCCCCTCACCCTCTCCAAGGACAGCATGTAATCTGATATAGGCTTTACATACATAATCATATTAAACATATTTCCACAGTACTCATGGTGTCAAAGAAGAATCAGAACAAAAGGCAAAACACAAGAAAGAAAACACAAAATAAGAAAAGAAAAAGAGAAAATAGTATGCTTCAATCTGCATTCAGACTCCATAGTTCTTTTTCGAAATATGGAGAGTATTTTCCATCATAAGTTCTTTGGAACTGTCTTAGATCATTTCTTTGCTGAGAAGAGTTAAACCTATCAAAAGCAGTCATTGTAAAATGTTACTCTTACTGTGTTCAGTGTTCTCCTGATTCTACTCACTTCACTCAGCAACAGTTCATGCAAGTCTTCCTAGGTTTTTCTGAAATCTGCCTGCTCATCATTTCTTATGGAACAATAGTATTCCATTACTGTCATATAGCACAACTTGTTCAGCCATTCCTAAATTGATGAACAGACATCCCCTCAATTTCCAATTCTTGGCCACCACAAAAAGAGCTGCTATAAATATTTTTGTACATGTGGGTCCTTTCTCCCCTTTTTTATAATCTCTTTGGGATATAGAACTAGTACTGGTATTGCTGGATCAAAGGGTATGCAGAGTTTAATTGCCCTTTGGCCATTCTGTTATCCTGAAGAAGTAGACAGCATGCTTCACTCTGAGTGCTCTTGAAGCCCTTTCCCATTTAGGGTTTCACAAATACCTTGGAAGTTCTAGATAGTGGTCCAAAGGATTTGAACTAAAAATTTATCAATGACACCTTAACCAGTAAATAATCACCCCATGTTGTTACTAAGAAATTAATATTGGACACCAAAAATGTCCATATTCCAATCATAATAGGATTCTTACAGCAGTGATTCCAAATCATTATAGTCAGGCATATAATGTTTTATGCAATGATAATTTCACATTCTCACTTTTTCTGACTAGGTGCAACATATTTTTTCAGCTTCTCAACTTGACATCAAATTGTTTCCAAACTTCCAGGAAGATTGGACATTCATGTGCAAATGGTCATAGGCATGCATAGACCCTCACTGGCTGGCTGTTACTGTCAGTAGTAGTCCTCTCATTCCTGGATTACCTTGTAATCACATCTCATAAAAGCTGAAATAACCAAAAGGAGATCTTACTTCAGTTTGAATTTTTGCAACAGAGACAATACACTGTTTTGAATCATGCTTGCTATGCATTTACAGTAGAGGCCACAATGAAACCATGATGGACATCCACAACCTTTCTACAAAACAGACTTTAATGTGCCCTGCACTGCAAAACTAAGGTTGTATTCTGATTTGAACCTATCCTCCACTCGTTTTATCATTTGTCTTCCTTTCAGCTTCTTAAAGCTGTGTTTGGCAACACAAAGTGGTCATTCAGTAGAGTTTCAATGAAAGTGCAGCAGATTTTCCAGTGGTTGAAAAAAGAAAGTTATGTCTGAAGAAATCCTATCTTTATTTAGGAGGTTTTAAATGTAAACATTGTTTTAAAAAAAAGTAATATGTACAATTGACTTAAAGTACATTTATGATTTAACACATTACTAGAAGTGTCAGTAAAAAAAAGTAAACCTTTTATACATGAACCAGCAATTCATTTTACTGACTAGATAGGGAGGTGAAAACAAAAAATGAATTTACATCATTTAGGATTGTCTCAGATCATTGCATTGCTAAAAATAGTTAAGCCATTCACATTTGTTTATTGAACAATATTGCTGCTACTGTATACAATGTTCTGGTTCTGTTCACTGTACTATGCATCAGTTCAAGTAAGTCACTCAAGGTTTTACTGAAATCATCCTGCTTGTCATTTCTTAAAGCCCAATAATATTCCATTACAATCATAAAACACAGCTTGTTTAGCCATTCCCCAACTGATGAGCTTTCCTTCAATTTCTAATTCTTTGACAAAAAAAAAAGACTGCTACAAATATTTTTGTACATGTGGATTCTTTATGCTTCTTTTGAATGTGGTATTACTTGATCAAAGGGCATGTACAGTTTTTTTACCCTTTGTGTATCATTCCAAATTGCTCTCCAGAATGGTTGAATCAGTTCACAACTTGACCAACAGTACAGTGGTATCCAAGTTTCCCCACATGCCTCCAATATTCAATAATTTCCTTTTTTTCCTGATTTTAGCCACTTTGATAGGTGTGAGGTAGTAACTCGGAGCTGTTTTAATTTTCATTTCTCTGATCAATAGTAATTTAGAGCATTTTTTCAGAGGAGTATAGACATTAGTATTTTTATCACCATGATTTTGATTTAGACTGTATCCCTCCAATTCTGTTCTCCTTAGACTGTTGTTATCCTCACTCCTCAAATTCTCACATTTCCCTGTTGAACTAAATGTATTTCCATTGCAAAATAATCTCTTTTCACATACATCACTAAGAGTGAGGTTCATTTTCTGTTGCTTCTTCCCCAACTATCTCCAGGTTTGTGTACTAGAGTATGAGCTCCATGACAGCAGAGACCTTCTTTGACCTTTCTTTGTACCCTCAGAGTTTAGGACCATGCTAGAAACAGAAGGTGCTTAATCAGTCTTTACTGGTTCCCTGACTGGGCCCAGGGTGACAGAAGGCCCCAGCCTCTACCTCAGTCCCTGCATTCTGGTCTCTCTCCTAGTTGTCAGATGCACTTTCTGGCTTCAGTCACGGTTTTGTCTCTTTTTTACAGCTAAGCACATCTCAGCTGTCACCTATGTGAGGTTCAAACCCTTAAAGAATCAGACCAGACTCAACATTGAGGCTCACAAGGCTTCTTTCTAGGCTCCTAAAGGGTCTCATACCAGCAGACACCATCAAGTCTCTACCTTCCAATACCCTAAATGGAGGAAGTCATCACCTTCATGAACCTAGTCAATGATTCTCCAAGAATGGGACAGATTGAGCCACAGAGATGAGGAAAGGGACTTGACCTGATGCTTTATGCAAAGTTTAGCCTTTGATTACTTCCAAGCAGGCAGTAGCCTTCATTCCTATTCATGTGCTGCTGGATGAGAGGGAAAAAATCATGGAACCAGGCTGCCCGGATCCACTATAAGTTTCAGCTACATAATCTCAACTGGACTCTCACTGTGGAAAGGCAATCCTTTGACATCTCCCTAACTGATTCCCCATACCACTAACCACATCAGGTTTTCCAAATCTTTTCATTCATCCCCAACTCTCTTATGACATGTTCTCTACCCACTGCACCCTTCCCCCCCAACCCATCGAAACCTTGTCACATAAAAAC
>JAQQSU010017704.1:0-10644 GCA_028627135.1 Pseudochirops cupreus | reverse complement strand
ATAGGAGAGAATAGACTGGGGGAGGGGGGACACACTGGGATGGCTGTTTTGGGGCAGTGGGTGGGGGAAAGACGGGGAGAAAATATGTAACTCAAAATTTTGTGGAAATGAATGATGCAAACTATAATAAAATTAAAAAAAAAAGAACGACTCTCTGTACCTCTCAGAATCTGGAAAAACTCATGTGATATAATTTACATTTTCTACTCTTGGTGAATGGGAGGCATGGTTGGTTGTACAGAAGTGCCTCCTATCTCTCATAGGCTCCCTTATCTAGCAGATATCTTTCTTGGAGCCATCCAAGCAGAAGAGGAAGATTGTCCTAGTTAGCTGAATCTTTGCATGATTATCTTTCCCTTTCAGACCTTAATGCCACTGCAGACAGAAGACGATGGGAGCCGGGAAGAGAAACCTCTAGAAATCCCCAAAGAACTCTGGATGATGGTTGATCACTTGTATCGAAATGCTTCCCAGCAGGTAGGTGATGCCCAAGGAACTCGGTTCCATGTGCTCCCAAGTCACCTTTAGAAAGAGTATCAGCTCCAAGCATACTATTTTCTCTCTTTTTTTTCTTTCTTGTGGTTTTTCCCTTTTGTTCTGATTCTTTTTTTTTTACATGACTAATGTAGAAATATGTTTAATATGATTGTACATGTATAGTCTATATCACATTGCTTGCTGTCTTGGGGAGGGGGAAGAGGAGAGAGGGAGAAAAATATTTGGAGCTCAAAATCTTATCAAAGTGGATGTTGAAAACTATAACATGTGATTGGAAAAAATAAAACACTGTTAAGTTGCGGGGGGAGGAGAAAGAAAGAGTATCAGCAAAAGGTGTTTCGAGCTCTTGCAGCCTTGATTTAAAGGTTGCCCTGTGAAAGCAACCTTCCCTCCCTGAGGAAGGGGTGTATGGCCCAGGCCCCAAGGGGCCATGCCATTGCCACCAACAACTACCGTCCCCTTAAGCCAGGAGACAGAGTAGATGTGCTCTACAAACCCCAGGCCAGTTCCAGAGTGCTGACTTGACGAGGCAGCAGCTTGCTCCTCTACCTGGCATCAGACCTTTCAGGACAGCTCATTTCTCTAAGTTTGGTGCCATCTTTAGAAAGGAATATAGCCACGCTGTAGTAGGCTGGTCACTGAGGCACCTGGCTTTAGTTCTGACTGTGTTTCCAACTCACTGTATGACCCTGGCCCAGTCACTCTCTGGGCTTCAGTTTTCCTATCTGTTAAATGAAGGGCTTGAACTGAAAGTTCTCCGAGGGCTGTTCCTTCCAGCTCTAACATTCTAGGACTCCCATGTTCTGTGATTTTGTTAATGCTTTCTGGACATGGAAAGGGCTGACTGAGAAACCTAGGAAGAAATGGTATAAAGAAGAACTCTGAGTCAGGATACTCATGTCTGGAGCACCAGGTCTGGAGTCAAAAAGACCTGAGTTTAGGTTCAGCCTCAGACACTTCCTAGCTGTGTGACCCTGGGAAAGTCATTTAGCCTCTGCCTGCCTCAGTTTACTCATCTGTAAAATGGCGATTACAATCGCACCTAAGTCGTAGGCTTGTTGTGAGGATCAGATGAGATATTTGTAAAGCACTTTGCAAACATTAAAGTCCTGTATAAATGCTAGCTATTATTATTTTTTTTTCATCACAGGTAGACTTGTAGAAACAATCCTACAGTTCTGTTACATGGGAAAGAGCAAGACAAGTTCTTGCTGTACTTGCCTTCCTCTCATTTGTGGAAGGACTCTTTTCAGTTATTACCCTTTAGGGTAGTACATACAGTATTTTATTACTAACAAACCTATACGGAAATTTTGTAAAATAATTTTATAAAATAATAAATGTAAATATTTTTAAATAAAATAAAATATGTTAGGTCAAGTGGCAATACACTTATTGTTGTTTTAGTCTTGTTGCTTGGATTTAGCTAAGTTGTTTTTTTCTATGTGTTAATAGAAATTTTTTTTGGAGGGTGGAAGGCAAGGCAATTGGGGTTAAGTGACTTGTCCAAGGTCACACAGCTAGTAAGTGTGTCAAGTGTCTATTCACTGTGCCACCTAGCTGCCCCAAGAAATTTTTTTGATATTAAAAAAATCCTGCTAACAGTAACTACAGGTGGCCTAGACATTTACAGCTTTCCCCCTATACTACTGCCATATCCTTATTCTGTGATAATGGGTAAGACTTACTAATAAATGCCTTGTAATCATAAAGGTGACCCAGTGAGGAAAGACTTGAAAATGCTTATGAGTTAAACTGGTTTCCTTAGACAAGGCCAGGCTCCTCACCACTCACTCTGACCCAGAGGACTCACCAAAACTCTCCTTTTTGCCCTGTGCTTATGATTATTTCTAGTTTCAGAAACATAAACATTAAAAAGCACTCTTGAGACAGACTGCTTACTGTGATTTTCTTTCCGCTTGAAGGAAGATCTGTTTCAGCAGCCAGGCCTGAGGTCAGAGTTTGAGCTGATTCGTGACTGTTTGGACACCGGAATGCTTGACACCCTCTGTATCCTTCTCACATTAAGTTCATTGCTGCTCAGAAGAAACATTTCTCTAGGGCTTCAGAGCCATCATCAGTGTTCTTCATGGAGGAAGTTCTTTACATGTCTTCTCAGCTTCCACTCTGGCAGATAATTAGGATCAGGATCCAGGAAGGAGCCCTTCTGACTACCATCCCTTTCCAAGAAGAGGGAAAATCCATCAATCAATAAACATTTACCAATTACCTACTATGTGCCAGGTACTGTGCTGAGTTCTGAGGATACAAAAAGAGGCAAAAAGTCCCTGCCCTCAAGGAGCTTACAGTCTAATGGGATAAACAGCATGCAAACAAATATGTATAAAGCAAGCTGTATACAGGATAAATAGGAAGTAATTGAGAGGAAAGGCATTAGAATTAAGAGGGGTGAGGGAAGGCTTTCTGTAGGAGGTGGGATTTTAGTTGGCACTTGAAAGAAGCCAGGGAGGTCAGTAGTCAGAGTGGAAGAGGGAGAGCATTCCAGGCATGTGGGACAGCCAGAGGAAATGCTCAGAACTGAGATGGATTGTCTTGTTTGTGAAAGAGCCAGGAGGCTAGTGTCACTGAATTGAAGAGTAGATGTTAGAGAGTAAGGCATAAGAAGACTGGAAAGATAGGAAGGGGCTAGATTAAGAAAGACTTAGAATGCCAAACAAAACACTCTGTATTTGATTATGCAAGCAATAGGGAGCCAGTGCAATTTCTTGAGTAGTGGAGTGACACAATCAGACCTGAACTTTAGCAAAGTCACTTTATTAACTGAGTGGAGGATAAATTGGAATGGGGAGAGACTTGAGGCAGGCAGACCCACCAGCAGCTAGTACAGTAGTCCAGGTGTGAGGTAATGAGGGCTTTCAGTGTCAGAGGAGGGGAGAGGGTATTCAAGAGATGTTGCAAAGGTGACATCAACAAGCCTTGGCACCAGTTTGTCCTTTTTCTCACCATGGGCAGTAGGGTTTGCCTGTTCCTTAACCATGCTGCACTAGCTGGGAGCAATCACTCTGTGGCTGAGGCCTTGCTGCTTTTCCTGGAGAGTCTGCCTGAGCCTGTCATCTGTTACAACCTGTATGACACCTGTCTGGAGTGTTCAAGCAACTACCCATTGAGTAAACAGGTAAGAATCAATCCTGTGTCTGTAGGCCTTGCCCAAATGTAGCTGGAATAGCAACTATGCAAAGTGGGTACAGGAGAGAAAAAATTCATATCATGCTTAAGGGATAATTGGGCTCAGAGGACAGAGTAATTTTAGATCAGCATCAGCAATTTAAAGCAGAAGGAGATCTACATAGATATAGAGCTAGAAGGGCCCTTAGAGCTCATCTGACCCAACCCCTTCATTTTATAGATAAAACTGAAGCCCAGAGTTATTGTCAGGAAAGACAGCTGGAGCTACCAAGGCTTTGGCAGACCAAAGTCAGTTGGTGAAATAGGTCCAAAGCTCAGCTCCGAAAAGAGAAATAGGAGGATATACCTCCTTATTATACTTTGTTGTGGAGGTGGGGGGTGGAATATCGTATATAATTTCAGATTTCTGTGATGACATTGGTTAGTTTTTCAGAATTCTTTTCTTCATGGTAAGTGATTATTTTAGATGAAAGTGTCAAGAATGGTATGGTAGGGAATGTAGGTAATGTAAAAACGAAGACTAGTAATAAAAATTTTTTTAAAAAGATTATTCAGAGTGAGAACAGCCTCTGAGGTTGGGTAGTCCAACTCTTACCTGAATAAGTTTATCCCTTCTACTGCAACATTCTTGACAAGTAGTAACCCAGTCTCTTCCTGTACTTGAATAGGGTGAACCTCTCCATTTGTCACCTTCTCCTTTGCCTCTCCAGTGCTCTCAAGAACATAAGGTGTATAAACACTGATCCCTTCGAATCCCACTGGAGCCTATCGACTGTTTCTCTAGAGTACTCCATACAGATTATCCCTCCATTCAACCATTTTGTTGAGCTTTTACTGTGGAAGACATTTGTGTGTTTGAGGACACTGGTAACTGATGAATTTAGTGAGAATATATAGTGATTTTTTTTAAATGGGGAAATTTGCCTGTCTTATCCTGGGCTCCCACTTTTCTCTTCTCCTTCAACCAGGAGGAGGCATTTAAAAGGCCAATAATATTGGAGCCCTTATCAGAAGGAGATTGGAAATAAATGAAAAAGCATTCTCTTTTTCTCATAGGAAAGCATGATGCATCTGACCTATGATACTACAGGCAAATCTGCCTAGCTCCCTTCCAGAAATACATGGGGCTATCTAGAGTAAGTCCAGAGAAGAGCAGCTAAATTGATGGGATGTGAGGACTTGTTGTATGAGAAAACAAAGTAAGAGTAAACACTCTGGTTTGCAGAGGCAAAAGGCTGTGAAAGAGGTAGAGTGGAATAGAGTCTGTAAGATTCTGAAGAGGATTCATGGTCTGAGAGAGAAGGGCTGACAGAAGCATTCCTGCTGGATTAGATCTCTGGAAGCACTTCAAGAGGTTTTAAAGCTCAAGTTTAGGTTGAAAAAAAAGAAATGATTTACACATCAGGGCAAGCTTTGGGAAGTTAACACCTCAAGAATAGTACATTGGAAAGTCACACTGCAAAGATATGGGGAATCCCCTTTCAAAGTCTTAGTATCTTCCTTTGGAAAATGTAGGGGTTGAATTAATGAGCTCTGGGGGCCATTCTAGCTCTCAGTTTATGAAGATAATGAATTCTAAAAAAGATAAATATGTTTTAGGAAGCGCTTTTGCAAGCTAGAGCTGAATGCAGAGAATGGTGGCTGGAATGGTTGAGGAAACTTGAGAACATTCCCTAAGAGAACCCACTGAAGGGAGTAGGGATGTTAAACTGGGAGACAACAAGGTTTAAAATGAACATAACCACCTTCAGGCATGGGAAGAACTATCACACTTAAAATTCCAACAGGCAGAACTAGAAACCAGATTGTGGTTCCACATGGGGAAAAACTTTCCAAAGGTGGAATGGTCTACCTCGGAGGGAGTCTTCAAAAACAGGCCCACTTGTAAAGGGTGTTGTAGAGGTAGTGCTTATTTGGGTAGGGCTGGACTAGATAGATTCTGAGGGTTGCTTGTTGAGATTCAATGGTTCTGGTTAAGAAATCCATAATAGGGGGCGACTAGGTGGCCCAGTGAATAGAGCACCAGCCCTGGAGTCAGGAGGACCTGCATTTAAATCTGGCCTCAGACAACTGACACACTTACTAGTTGTGTGACCTTGGGCAAGTCACTTAACCCCAACTGCCCTGCCTTCCCCTCTCCCCCCTCAAAAAAATATAAATCCATAACAGGTCTAGCTATAATGTTTTGACGATAGTCATTTCCTGATTAGTGCCATTAGTGAATCCTGTGAAGTGGTTGCACGTATTCAAAGTTGCACTTTTTGAAGTTATAATTTTGCAAAATATGATGATTGGTTCCAGTTCAATGAAAACATCAATTGTGAACTAGAATACTGCAACTACTTCATGGAATTCATTATTTGCACTAATTAATTAGGACCTATCTGTTCCTCCCTAACCTTTAGGGCTAACATCTTTGATGTTAATGCCATGTTCAGAAACCAAAATTCTAGACTATCTGGCCTATGAATTTGACCCAGGTGCTGATACTGTTGGCAAAAGGAAGAGGTGAGCATGAGGATTTTGTGCTGCTGCCTTAAAAAAAAAAAAAGCTAACAAAATTCTCCCTCTTCTAGATCATCTCTACTCTCCCCACTTGCCACAAGAATGTCTTCAATTATTTGATGGCATTTCTGAGAGAATTGCTGAACAATTCAGCAAAGAATCATTTGGATGAGAAGATTTTAGGTGAGTTTCAATATATCTTAGCCCTGAGGGGTTTATTTGTGGTCAGGGGAGGGGTCCAGTTTCTAAGATTTTCTCAATGTTCAACTGGGGCAAAACTCTTCCTGAAGCATTATTCATAAGTTTGCACTCTGAACAATGGAAAATGTTGCTTTTGTGCCCTTCCCAGGGCCTAGGACAATGCAACATGAGGCAAAGCCTTCTTGTGCTGAATCAATTGTTTTTTTGTATTTTTTATTTAGCTAGCACATTTGGCAGCTTGCTGCTCCGTTCCCCAGCCGGTCACCAAAAGCCAGATGTGGCAGAGAAAAAGAAGGCTCAGGACTTCATCCAACAGTTCCTTGTGTGAGGATTCAGCACACCCTGAGACCTCCTTATAGCCGTCTCCTACTCACTGCTGGCAACCAGTCGTCCCCAGATGTTTCAACTCAGTGACCCCTTTGGGCTGCCTGCCTATGAGTCCACTTGGAAGCCAGGATGCCAGCTGACTGATTTCTGAGCACAGCTTCAATTTGTAGCCCCATTGTCAGCACGCACAGCTTTGAGTTAAAAAGAACGTTGAGTAATCACAGTCTGAGGACAACTAGCCAGTAGAACTGACATTCAGTGTTCTGTCATTTATTGAATACACATACATAGCTCTCACCATTTCCTTTTTTTAAAAAAGAGAAAAGGACTTAAAAAATCCTAATAAATACTATTAGCTAGTTCTTGTGTTCACCTAGCTCATCATAAGGCCACCTGTGTATTTTGGATGGGGCTCACTGTGATCAGACGTCACTTCATTAAACACCCTGGAATTCTGGGAGAGCAAGCGTATGTGAGTCAGTAGGTCTGCAGGTACTAACTAAGCCACAAGGGCTTTTTCCAAAGCTTGGTTTGAGCGCCTGTGGTCTTGCATGAGCTCGGGCATCCCTGGAAAAGGATGGACAGCCTGGGCCTGGCCAAAGAACCTCTGTAAACAACAGGAAGACTTGAAGATTCAGATGAAATGGCAAGATGGAAGTCAATGGGATTTCTCTCAGCTTGCTCATCTCCCACACTGTAGAGACTGTACCTCTCTGATAAGTGTAATATATTTTGATGATAAATGTATTTTTAACAGCAGTCAGTGTGGCTATGTTTTGTTGTTACTCCTAGATATGTCAGTTCTGGGAGTCTTTAGATGAGTCCTTGGGCATTCTGGTTTAAAAATTAGTTTTAAAGGCATTTTGTCCAGCAGTTTGGTGAGTAATCCCCTTTCATGGTAGGAGAGGGAGCAGTGATAGTCTAGATGCCTAAGTGTTCTGCCCTGCTTTATTTTGGGGCTGCTTGACACTAGATGGGAAAAACAGGACATACTAGTTCTGTTGCTTCATTGTCTCTGCCTCCCTGACAAGGCTCCTTTGGAGTCAGATTCTTACAGTAGATAATACAGTTCAATCTTCTGTCTTGCCCAGGAATCTCTGATGATAGCAGCCAACATTTAAATAGAGATTTAAAGTTTACAAACCACTTTACGTTCTGAGTTGATCCATAAAGGAATTCTGGAAAGTAGCATCTCCCCATTTTACATGTGAAGAAATTGGGGCTGAAAGTTGTAAAATGATTTGTCCAGGGTCACACAGCTCATAAGTTTCAGAGGTGGATTTCCTGGTATGGGTAAAGTCCCTGTCTCTGCTGACTCCAGGTTTAGCACTCTTTCCTTTAGCCTGCACTGCCTCATATGACCCCTTCTCTGCTTGTAACACCCCTAAAAGATGAGGAACCTCTCAAGACAATCCATTACACTGTTGGGTAGCTCTCATAGTTCTAAAGTTTTCCTCATATTGTGCTAAAATCTGCTTCTCCGAAACTTCTACCCATTGGTCCTAGAACTGCCCCTGAGAGCTATACCAGTTATCTGTCTGTCTGTCTGTCTGTCTGTCTTTCTTTCTTTCTTTTCTTTTTGGAAGGGGGAAGGTAGGGCAATTGGGGTTAAGTGACTTGCCCAAGGTCACATGGCTAGTAAGTGTTAAGTGGCTGAGGCTGGATTTGTACTCAAGTCCTCCTGACTCCAGGGCTGGCGCTTTATTCACTTCACCACCTACCTGCCCCAGTTATCTTTCTTTCTCCATTGCTTTCTCAGGTGTTTGAAGATTGTGTTCTCATTCTCTCTCAAGTTATTTTCCAGACTATATGTAACTCAGTTCCTTCAACTGTTTTTTTGTGAGTTCAAGGCTACTCCCCATCCTGGTCACCTCCTCAAAATACGTTCAGCTTGTTAATCAGTTTCTTAAAATCTATCCCAGTGTGATTTGACAAGAGCACAGAATAATGGCCCTTTTCCTTCTCTTATTCGAGATACTAGGCCAATTAATAAATCCTGAAATTACCATGCTGCCAATGAAAATCCCTTAGACTTTTTTAAAAATATTTTTCTCGACTGCCATAGTTTATTTTTTCAAGCCCAAGTATGAGACTTTTCATTTGTCCTTATTAAATTTCATTCCATTCTAGTACAGTGCTATTTTTGACCACAAAGGCTTTATTATTCTGGTGAATGCTAATGTATTTTCATTCATACAAATCTGTTGCTTAGAAAGTTTTTCTGTTTTAATCTCTGAATTGTAACAAGTGAAATCTGAAATGACTGAGGAAACAAAGGTTCAAGCTTCTCAGCATATCGATTTATTAAGCAATGCATGCTAATTGCATAACAAATCAGGGCCACACCTCCTCAGCTTGGCGCTGGAGTCTGAATACATTTTATGCATTAAAAGAAAATAATTAACAAGATATAAACCAGGATATGCGATTAAGTAATCTGATTTCTAATTGGAGGAAAGATTAGGAGCTTTCCAAGTTGGGAGGGGACAAAGTGAATAGGGACATTCTCTGAAATTAAAAAAAGGTGTGTCTGCCCCCACAAGTATCTATTCAATCAAAGTTAACAAAGAAACAGCAGCTGACCAGTATTGGGACAGTTTTCAGATAAGAGATATGGATTACTTGAGATGTATAATTGTGAGAAGACTCCTTGCATCAATCTTCAGAACTGACTGGGTTTCTGGCCAGCATAACCTTAGGTCCTTAGTTAAGCATTAAACAAATATGCTCTCTAAACAACAGGTGGAGGTGGTCCAGCTTGCCAGCCATGCAAGGCTAGGTTCACACAATGCAATAAAGTTTTCTCATGATTTCACGTAATTGAATAAAGTTTCCTCACAAGACAGAAATTCATATACACCTGATAACTGAATAGAAAGGAAACTGAGCTAGATCCAGAATTGAATCACAAGATGGAATCAATGTGGTTCACCCAATTCCCATAATTCCCTCCTTTGGTTCTTAGGGGAGGGGACCAGTCTTATCTATAAACTAATCCATATAAATTATAAGAAATATATTTATATATAATAAATAATCTATAAAATCTAAATAAGTCCATATAAACTTTATCTATAATTTACAAGATTTTAATGTGTTACTGCTATCAACGTTAGGTACCAAGGAAAGGCCACGGGGAAGCATCCTCTCTCTTAGCTTAGTACAATAGCTAATAAGTCTAGGGACAAACCTTATCAAATGGATTCTATAGGAAAACTAAGTTAGGCTACAGATCAAACTACTTAGAGGGCTCAATATGAACTGATTTTGAGAGGGAAGATTTATATGTCACCAAGGTAACTAAGAAAACTCAGTAAACACTATGAAACACAAGGCTAAAGCAATACAATGACTATTAATATGAAATAATATCAAGTATCCTAGGGTCCTTGTATCCTAGTAACCCACTCCCACTGTCCATTTGATCATTCCATCTTGAGTCCCAGATGTTCTATGTAGTTGTCTGGTCCTTGGATATCTCCTCTTGGACATTCAGAAATAGGCCTCATTTTCTGAAGGGTGCTCTGTTTTTCCAGTTCCAAATCAGTTGCAGATATTCCTAGGTAATTCTGCTAAAATCTGCCAGCAACAAGACTTAATACAATTTACTACAATCTTCTAAATTTGTTTTTCCAATTACTAGTTCATGTGGTGAAAACCAGTTCAAGCCTTATGGAGCTAATCCCATTAACAACAGGGCTATAAGAACATCAGATGAGGAACATTTAAGTCACTTGAGACTAGAGAATTTCAGTTTTTATTTACCACTTGCTGTCTCTTTCTTTACCTAAACTTATACCTGGTATAAGAATCTAAAAAAAATCATGACGTTCTGATTTGTAAAATGAACCTTTCTGTTTTTTAAAAGTATCAGACATTCTTTAAAATGGAGAAATAATGTCACTTTCTTTATAATTATCAATGCAATTTTATATGAAAATCCTTAATCTAATGTTGATAACTTAT
>JAQQSU010017703.1:0-10644 GCA_028627135.1 Pseudochirops cupreus | reverse complement strand
TTAATTTTACATAAGTATAATAATTTAGTTGTGGAATATTAGAGCTAGAAAATACATTATATTATTTTGAGATAGAATTTGAGGATTGCAAAACATTTTACCTACATGATTTAATTTTACCTTCATGAGTCTGCAATTTAGGAATTCACTCTTTTATAGATGATGCTCAGCTAAATGACATCACTGACTCATGATGAAGATGATTTGGGAGCCAGGTCTATCTTATTTCCAAGTCTTTAAAAAAAATTTTTCCTCTAATCATGCATTATCTGTTATTCCACCATCAGCAACCTAAAATATATTTCTATTTGTTTGTTTGTATTTCTTCCCCAGGTATACAACTCTATCATATACTCCATATATGATTTTGGGCAAGTTAATTAGCCCTCCATAGACCTCAGTTATCTTCAAATACAAAATGAATGGTTCTATATTAATGATCAGGGCCCTTCCTTCTCTAAATCTATAATCCTATGATCTTCTGATCTCCATAAGTTCTTTATAAAATGAACCTGGTTAGTCTTAGGGCAGTAGTGTCCCACTCAGATGCCGTTAACTTATTTTCTTCTTTTATATTTTGATGACTATTTCTAGACAATAATTGTCATTTTTAATCCTATTTATTGTATTCTGTTAATTTAAAAGGGATCTCAGTGTGTGTGCATACACAAATACATATATGCATATATACACAAGCATGCATATAAATATGTATGTACACATATGTATATATATGACACATATATACATATCTCTCTCTATCTGTCACATATTATACTGAAAATTGTGTAAACTAATCTTTTCATTTTACAAATGAGGAAGCAGAGACCTAGAGATGTTAAATGACTTAAACAAAAAAACAGAACTAATTAATGGTAAACTATGAGATAGAACCCAGATTTTCTTATCTGATTGTTAATGTTCCCAGTGTTCTCAATGATGTTCTATCATTGGTATAATTTTATGAAGAGTATCAAGCTACAACTTGCAAAGTCATTTCTGTCTTTGGGTGACCAGATTAGTCTCTCTGACACACACACACACACACACACACACACACACACACACACAACTGCTACACTGAATCACTTAAATACATACTTCACTTTCAACCAATGAATTCTATATTTAGATATAGTATATCTGAAATAAAAAGAAAATTAATTTGTTGCCAGAAAAAAATGATCAAGAGTTTTTGTGAAGTCTGAATCTTTGTTCAGCTCAGGCATCATCTCCCTTGAGTAGATTAGTTTCCATGGTGATGAAAAGCATTAAGGCATCTAAGCTCTGGTTCAACTGTTTAATTCCTTTCTCTAACAGCTGGGTTGAATGTGTTGATACTCAATCTAGATTTTAAACTTTAGTATTGAAATAACCATTTTTAACTTAAAAGTTAACAAGTATTGAATTGCACTGCTATTATGGAATGATTCATAGAGTAATATTAGGTCTTGAACTCATCTTATATAATTGCAAGAAGTGTCTTTAACTTCATAGACTTTGTCATTTAGAGTATATTGAAACTGCAGAGCACAGAATTGCTAATTATTTTAGTTTAGTATTTAAAGGTATACTTTAAAAGGATCGCTTTTTACAGATCAAAATAAAGTATGTGGCTTTTTCAATTTTCACATAGATTGCCATTTAATTCAATCCAACAAACACTTATTAAATACTTGCCTTTGTGGTGCTCACAGTCTAATAACCAACATTCCTCAGCTTTTATAGACCCTATTGACAAAGAGGTAGATGCTTCACAGTCATGTATATGTTGTTATTTTGTATTTGGTGTTTCAGGAACTAAAAATATTTAATAAACAGAAAATGAACATCTACAGGAGTCCTCTTGGTCAGTCTGATTGATCTCAATACTGAATGAAATTTGAAGAAATAGAAAAAAATGGGGTTCTATGAAATTCTTTCTATACTGTAAATATTGACCTCACACCTAAATCAGGAAGAAGCAAAACCATGAAGAAAACTATGCAACAAAATTTCTTTTTCCTGTCCACACCTCTCTTCTCCTGTCCTGTCCTGTCCTTTTACTCATGGGATGGTTGCTGATTGGTATGGGAACTTTGACCAGCTCCATTTTTAACCTGAGCTAGCCTATTTCTTCCTAGGCAACTTGGGAGCTGCCTGGCTCTAAGGGTCTCCTTAAATTGCTACTGGGCTTAATTTGGGCTTTAATCAGTCTAGATAACTATAGTTTAGAATTCCTCAGTTCAAGTGGTACTCCAGCCTCAGTCTCTCCAATAGCAGAGATCAAAGGAATGTGCCACCATGCTCAGTTCAGATAATTTTCTTTTTTTCAAAATGTTTTATTTTCCCATAGTTACATATAAAATCTTTTTTTTCAAATTTTGAGCTTCAAATTCCCTTCCTTTCTCCCCTCCTCTCCTCCCCTTCTCATCAAAAAAGCAAACAATTTTTTATAGGTTATACACATGTATTCATGCAAAAACATGCTTCGATATAAGTCATGCTGTGTAAGACAAAACAAAATATGCTAAAAAAAAAAAGTATCTTTGATCTTCATCCATACTCCACCGGTTCTTTCTCTGGAGATAGACAGCACCTTTCATCATAAGTTCATGTAATTTTTCATAATGGATTGGATAGATATTCTGGGCCAGGTCTAATTCAAGCCACACAGTACAAGGACTCATGCATGGAATTAGAGCATAATGATGAAGTTTGAACCATGAAGGCTTTAACAAACAAAAGTTTATTTAGAAATAAAAAAAATACCCTTGACTCCAGTGGACCTATTTCCTCTCCCCTTCTGAATGTGTCACTGCAGTAGACCTCGATCAGAAATTTACTGGCTCCCAGCACAATGAGGATTCTGTCAAGGCTGAGAAGCCCTGACACCTCATACACTGGGATTTTTTATGTCTCAGGTTATCAAAAAGCCATATCAACGGTAGGAGCACTGGTCCTCTGAATAATGAAGTTCTAAGTATGACCTCTTTGCCCTTTATAGAGAAACAACCCAGGCTCCCAAAAACCAGACATTTCCCTTACCACAAAATAAGCTTCTATTCTCATACAATCCACTAGGTTTTATAAGTCATCTAAAAATGGTTCAGTAAGGTACTTTTGGGTTATGAAATACATACAAAATATTATTTCATGTTAGAAAAGCAACTTTAATTTGTATTCTCTTAAGCATTTCTAATCTTAAAATGAAGAAGAAAACCCTCTTTTGCCCTTTTGAATTCTTTTTTTTTAAAATAATCTTTTTTTATTTTTTTAATTTTTTTTCTTTTTGGAGGGGGTAAGGTAGGGCAATTGGGGTTAAGTGACTTGACTAAGGTCACAGGGCTAGTTTTGTGTTAAGTGTCTGAGGCCGGATTTGAACTCAAGTCCTCCTGAATGCAGGGCTGGTCCTCCATTCACTGCACCACCCAGCCACCCCTGACCTTTTGAATTCCTGTCCACCTGTCGCTGATATCAAAAGGAATTCCATGAGTATATGTGAAGGCAGTAGAGTTAAGTAACGTAATCACATAATGAAATTCACAGACAAGCACACCTAAGTAAAAGCATCTGTATGGTGCTGTTATAATATATAAACATGTCTGTATGTGACTTTAATCCGGCCTCATATTGTTGAAGATAAAATAAATAACCCTAGGCAAAATTATGAAGTTGCATATAGATTGTTGTTGGCATTCTTCAGCCCTTTTGTGGTAAAAATAATGCTATCATCTATCCCACCCTAAAAGACGGGAAGATAATCAACCCAAAGTAGTACTGCAACATGTATTTCCTGGCAGATCAATAAAGGGAGAAGAAGACAACAAAGACAATACCAGAGTGAGGATGAATTTCAACAGTGAAGCCTCAGAGAGGAAGCAGCTCCAGTAGCAGAGACAGGCAGAGGTATACTTCAACCTTCATGATGTTTCATGCATTAGTTCCTATTGAAGACTGAAAGGTGGGGTGTTGGGTGGAGTGGCATTTGAGTCTTTGTAGGCTCAGCATAGTACCTCATTGTGTGGTCTTGGCTGTAACAACCTGATTTCTGTAATTTCAGGATTCAATAATGCAGCCCTGTGCTTGTTAGAGACCCTGTGCTGTAAAATTTTTAACAATCAACTCCCCCACCAAAACAAAAGAATGTATACTCTTTAAGTTTAATCTAAATTACTAACATTTTCTCCATCATTTTCTTAAATCTAGAAAATTAATGAAACAGAAATTAATCCTGATGGAGTGTTTGCCGATTTCCATGATATAAATGCTCACGTTGAAAATTTAACTCTTGGCTTGCATGAGCCTGTTTAAACTGGTTCTAGTATACCTCTGAGAATATTTGAAAATCACTTAAACTTGAATTTGAGAGAGACCTTGTTTGAATCATGACTTAGACTCTTATGTCCTATTGGTACCTGCTATGACACAATGTCTCTGAGGCACAATTTCTTCATATATAAAATAAAGGGGTTGGAATTGAAGACCTCTATGGTCCCTACTGGCTCTAAATATATTATTATATGATTTTCTTCATAACTGTATAATCCACAGTGTAATTAATTCTGAGGCATCAGTGTACCTGAGTTCAAATTCTGCCTTTATTCTCTATAATACTGGAAAAGTTGTTTAACTTCTGTCTATCTCAGTTTTCTCTACTTTAAAATAATAAAAACAATAACACTTACCTTCCAGGGTTGTTATAAGTGAATTAACACATGCAAAGCACTCTACAGACCTCAAAGTGCTAACTATAATTATCATTAGAGAAAATTAGCAACATTTCCTTATTTTGCAAATACTGACCCTGGGAATGGTTAAGAAGACCCTCCAGTATCAAAGTAAGCTAAGGTTACATGACTTACCAATAGCAGATTCAAGAGTAGAACTTAGGTCTTCTGAATGGTAGTTTTCTATTATAAAACTAAGTAAGGTCTATTCTCTTTTTAAAATCAATTAATTAATTCTTAGTTTTCAATGTTTATGTTCACAAGATTTTGAGTTCCAAATTTTCTCCCCATCTCTTCCCTCCCCTCCACTCCAAGATGGCATACATTCTGATTACCCTTTCACCAGTCTGCCCCCTTCTATCATGCCCCACTTCTTATCTCCTTCCCCCTTATTTTCTTGTAGGAAAAACAGATTTCTCTATCCCATTCCCTGTGTATCTTATTTCCCAGTTGCATGTAAAACATTTTTTTTAATTTCAAATTACAAATTCTCTCCCTTCTTACCTCCTCATTCATTCTCATTTAGAGTGCAAGCAATTCAATATAGATTATAAATGCGTAGTTATGCAAAACACTTCCATAATAGTCATGGTGTGAAAGACTAATTATATTTCCCTCCATCCTACCCCACCACCAACTTATTCTATTTTTTTCTTTTACCTTGTCCCTTTTCAAAAGTGTTTGCTTCTAACAACCTCTCCCCCAATCTTCCCTCCCTTCAATCATTCTTGTCCCTTCCCATCTCCTTCCTCCCTTGCTTTCCTGTAGGGTAAAATACTGGATTGAATGTGTATGTTATTCCCTCATTAAGCCAAATCCATTGACAGTAAGTTTCATTCATTCCTTCTCACCTACCCCCTCTACTCCTCCATTGTGAAACCTTTTTCTTACTTCTTTGATGTGAGATAATTTACCCCATTCTATCTCTCCCTTTTTCCTTCTCCCAATATATTCTTCTCTCACACTTTAATGTTATTTTTTTAGCTAGCACCCCTTTATATTCAACTCACCCTGCACCATCTCTCTCTCTCTCTCTCTCTCTCTCTCTCTCTCTCTCTCTCTCTCTCTCTTCTCTCTCTCTCTCTCTCTCTCTCTCTCTCTCTCTCTCTCTCTCTCTCTCTCTCTCTTTCCACCAATTCTCATAATACCAAGAAAGGTTTCATCAGTTACAAATATCATCTTTCCATGCAGCAATGTAAATAGTTCAACTTTAATAGGTCTCTTCTGATTTCTCTTTCCTGTTTACATTTTCACACTTCTTTTGAGTCTTGATTTTGAAAGTCAAATTTTATATACAGTTCTGATGAATGCTTGAAAATCCTCTGTTTCATTGGATGTCCATTTTTCTCCTGAAGTATTATACTCAGTTTTGCTAGGTAGCCTATTCTTGGTTTTAATACTAACTCCTCTGGTCTCCAGAATATCATATTCCAGGCCTTTTCATCCCCTAATGTAGAAACTGCTAGGTCTTGTGTTATCCTGATTGTTTTTCCACAATAATTCACAAGTGATTGGTAGATTCTTACCATTTCTATTTTACCCTCTGGTTCTAGAATATCAGGGCAACTTTCCTTGACAATTTATTGAAAGATGATGTCTCGGCTCTTTTTTTGTATTATGACTCTCAGGTAGTTCAATAATCTTTAAATTCTCTCTCCTGGATCTATTTTCGAGGTCAGTGTTTTTTCTGATGAGAGATTTCACATTGCCTTCTATTTTTATCATTCTTTTGGATCCGTTTCACAATTTCTTCATTTCTCATAAAATCATTAGCTTTCATTTGCTCCATTCTAATTTTAAAGGAATTATTTTCTTCAGTGAGCTTTTGGATCTCCTTTTCCATTTGGCCAATTTTGCTTTTTAAGATATTCTCCTCATTGGTTTTTGAACCTCTTTTACCATTTGAGTTAGTGTGTTTTGTAAGGTATAGTTTTCTTCAGTATGTTTTTGCATCTCCTTTAGCAAGCTGTTGACTCATTTTTCATGATTTTCTTGCATCACTCTAATTTCTCTTCCCAATTTTTCCTCTACTTCTCTTATTCGATTTTCAAAATCCTTTTTGAGCCTCTCCAAGTCCTGTGATCAATTTGTATTTTTCTCGGAGGCTTTTGATGTAGGAACTTTGAATTTGTTGTCTTCTTCTTCTATGTTGTGATATTCTTTGTCAGCAAAGTAAGATTCTATAATCTGACTTTTTTATGGTGTTTACTCATCTTCTCAGGCAAATATTTGACTTTCAAACTCCTTTACAAGGTAAGACTCTACTTCTAGTGGGGATGTGCATGGGGCTGGGGGCAAATGAACTGTCCCAGGCTTCAACCACTGGATCCCCCACTATCTGTGGGCCCAGAGCTCTGAAAGCACCTCTGCTGCTGCTGCTGCCACCACCACCTCTGATGCCCCAGGGTTGGGGCTGAACCATGCACTCCTCTTTCACTCACATCCCACAGAGTTCCCCCAATGATCTTCCATGCTATTTTCAGTGTTTGTAATTTGAGAAGTCTGCCAGCGAGTCAGTCCCCTGAGGTCTGCTCAGGCCATCTCTGTGTCCTGAGTAGCCCAAGCCAAACTGTGCTCTGTTTCCAGCCTGGTGTGATATCCCCTTCCTTTTGGGCTTCCAGGCTATCTTGGATGGGATATGGGATTCACTCGTTCATTTTGTGGGTTCTTGTAAGGCCATGCATGAGTAGCTTCCCAAAAGAATGCTACTGTGAACAGCTTTTAAGGTTCTGATTACACAGTATAGAGAAAACTCTACTTATTCCATAACAAATCAAGGCAAACATTCACAAGAAATCAACATACAATATATACAACATTACATCTTATCACAGAAAATAACAATATAATGTTCACAACAACTTATCACTGAAATGGCCACATAGTTTTCACCAAAGTGGTCACAGTATTTAGAACAAAGAACAAAAGAACAACCATCTGGTACCCCAAGGGGGTTTGCCTCCTCACTCAGTCATTCAGTCATCTCAAAATACAATAGACAGTCTTGCACTCATGAGGCAATCATAGGTTAACTTAATCAATCACTTATCTAGCAATCAGTCACTAAGTATCGTTAATCACTAAATACAAATATTAGAAAATTATACAAACACTCCACCCCTCTGTTTCTAATAAACTTCAATTTCATCACCACATTCAATATCCAAGGAGAGCCTTTTTCTTCATCTTGACTCTGGGTGGTCTCTCAGATTCCCTGGATCCCCTTCCATGGACCCAGCTCCTACATGAATCCACTAAACAGTCGCCTGGATTCAGAGGCAGACAGCTCCCATGCCCTTGTCCCGTCCTCCTGGCAGCTCCTGTTATACACTGAAGTTCACAGGGTCCAGCACATCTCAAAACCTTCACCTTTTCTGTTGCTTGGAACTCAAGGATCAACCAAGCCACAAAAAAACAAAATCTTTTCCAGGGCATGCTTCTTCAGTCCTCTGGCAGTTAAGCTGGCCCTAGGACCCAGAAGAAATCTCAGCCTTCCAGGCGACCTTCTCAGCAGCAACTTCAGCCTTCAACAGATTCTGGTCTCAAGGAAATCCTCTCTCAGTTCTCAGTCAGCTTCCAGAAGCTCACTGAGAGAAACTCTCTCTCTCCTCTGCCAGGGGAAAAAATTGTAATTCTGACTGTCTCTCTCTGGGGCTCTTCTTATATACACACAAAGCATTGGCTTCCTGTTTCAGCCAAACCCTTCCTGTTATGTCAGTAACAGGAGACAGAGTTCACACCCTCTCCCTCTTAGCCACAAAGGTTTGATTAGTTACTAAGGGCTAAGTATCTGCTCACTTGACATAACAAAAAAAGGTCTTCAAATTTAAATTAATTACCATTACTGTGCTGCAGCTCTAGAATTTGTTTAGAGTCATTTTTTTACAAGTATTTGGAGGAGTTTGCTCATGCAGGTCCCTGCTTTTACTCCACCATCTTGCCTTCACCCTCAAGAAGTTCTGTCCTTGAGACATATGGTAATGGTAGAGATTTGTGGCTATAAGGCTCTTTCCTTTCCTCCCTCTTCATGCACCCTTACTGGGAAGATAAGCAATTCAATATAGGTTGTATCTGTGTAGCTACACAAAATATTTCCATAATTGATATATTGTGAAAGACTGACTATATTTCCCTCCATCCAATCCCACCTCCCACTTGTTCTATTCACTATTTTGAATCTGTCCCTTTTCAAAAGGCCATGCTATAGTTTCTTCCATTATAGCCATAAATCCAAGAGTCTGCATTACTGAGCATGTCTTTCCCAATGTTTCCCTCTCCATACTCTTTTGCTTGTTCATTCTCTAGTGTTCCCTTGTACACTAGGACTCTGGAACTTAATAATATTAGTTACCTTTAACTTCTATTAGTTACCTCTAAGAAGTAGCATGAGTGGCTTTCTAAAAATGAGTCATCTCCCATGTATTTATAGTATATAGGTTGTAGAAGCAAAATGTCAAAGCCTGACTGAATGAAATTTGAGTGAGTTTTTCCTTAATCAAGCATCAGTTGGCTCAGACCACTGCAGGCTCAAGATTCCCACATCACTTCCTGATCACTTGAGCATAAACAACACCAAAGTGCACCAAGTCATGGTCTCTGATATTTGAAATGTGAGCAGATCACATTGGACAACCCAGGAAAGGGAATTTCACTCGTATGAATCAGTTAGATATCTTTAATATCTTTTTTTTGAGGATATATTTTTTTAAATTAAATTTAATGCTTATTTTTAGTTTACAACATTCCTTTGAACAAGATTTTGAGTTACAAATTTTCTCCTCATCTTTCCCTTCCCACTACCCCCAAAAAGCAATCCCATTGTATACCCCCTCTCCCAATCTGTTCTCTCCTATATCCTCCCACATACCTCCTCCAACATTCCCGCAGGAAAAGATGGATCTCCTGACCCCATGGCCTGTATATCTTTTTCCCAGTGGCACGTGAAAAAAAATATTAATTTAAACATTTGATTTTACAACTTTGAATTCCAGATTCTTTCTCTTCCTCACTCTTCACCCACCCTTACTGGGAAGATAAGCAATTCAATATAGGTTGGATTTGTGTAGCTACACAAAATATTTCCATAATGGATATATTGAGAGAGACTGACTATATTTCCCTACATCCTATCCCACCCCCATTTGTTCTATTCACTACTTTGACCTTGTCCCTTTTCAAAAGCGTGTGCTTCTAACTACCTTCCCCCCCAACCTGCCCTCCCTCCATCAGCCCCCTCTCATCTCCTTCCCTGCTACTCTCCTGTAGGGCTAGATACCCTATTTAGTGGGTATGTCATTCCCTTCCTAATCCAAATTCAATGACAGTAAGGTTGACCCATTCCCTTTTGCCTTCCTGTTCTTCCCCTCCATTGTAACAGTTTTCCCTTGCCTCTTCTATCTGAGATAATTTACCCCATTCTATCTCTCCCCTTCTCCTCTCATTATATTCCTCTCTCATCTCTCAATTTCACCTTTTAAGTATCATCCCTTCCTATTCATTTGATCTGGTGCCCTCTGTCTATATGTATCTGAACACATGTGTGTGTGTGTGTGTGCGTGTGTATGTATATGTATGTATGTATATATATGTATATGTATGTATGTATATATGTATATATATACGTATATGTATACACACATTCACATATGTATTCATATGCCCATATATCCTCTTGTATAAACATATATATCTATGTATAAACACACACATACATACATATATATGTGTGTATATATATATATATATATATATATATATACATACATACATTTATATTCCGTTCACCTATGCTCATACTGAGAAAAGTTTCATAAGTTACAATTATAATTTTTCCATGTAGGAATGCAAATGGTTCAACTTTGAGAAGTTCCTTAAGATTTATTTTCCCTTCTTATGGTTCTCTGGCTCCTTGTGTCTTAATATCAAATTTTGTATT
>JAQQSU010017702.1:0-10644 GCA_028627135.1 Pseudochirops cupreus | reverse complement strand
TAATGTGCTTTCTATTCTTGGCTATGATCATGTTTCCCCTCCCCACTTTTATTTGTATCTATGGTAGAGTGAAGAAGGTGAAGGATTTGGAGCCAAAAGAGCTATGTTTAAGTCTTGACTCTGAAAATTGCTAACTCTGTGACTCTGAGCATGTCAATAAATCTTCCAGGGTCTCCATTAGCCCTTCTGTAAAATGAGACATAATAATACTTGGTATTATAAAGAGCATTGTTTTCTATTCTATAAAATAGAACTGTACTAGATGACCTCAAAGTTGATTATTTAGCTTTAATTTCTATAATCCTAGGGTCACTGTGAGGATCAAATGAGATAGTGTTTGTAAACTATAAAGCATTATTTGTGTTAGCTATAATTTCTAATTTGTATATTAATTGTCTATTGTGGGTCATATGAGCCCTGCGCATTATTTAAACTTCCTATCTCTCTTAAAGCTTAGTCAGTAGTCTATACACAATACACACTTATTGTTGCTATTGTTTGTCCTTAATTTTTGAAGACCACTGAGATCAAGGGGTGATGTCTCGACTAGTATGTGAACTGGATTTAAGTGAAGCAGTTACACAAAGTCATCAACTTCATTCTCTTCAACAGTCATCAAAGTCCAGTGGTAAGACAAAAATCAAGATGACTGGCAATGGCTTGGAATGCACTGGATTACCTTGGTGTGTTTGATCCCTGACCAAGTTCAAAGCACTCCACAGTGCTTGATTCAGTTGTCTTCATGGCTATTGCAACAAATTGTTCTCATCCACACATTCCACAGGGGAAAGTCTTCATATGCTTGGGGTAGATACTTTCCTAATTCACCAATGTGTCTGAAGCCTATAGGTTGCCCTCAACCTGATTTAGCCCATCTGCCAAGACGTTTTACCATTTGCTCATACTACAGCTTCTTGAAGCCACAGGTGAGAGTTGAATAATCACCAAAGACGGATGAGAAAAGAGCTCAGCAACCCTCACACTGGAGGTGCTAGTCTTCCCTGAACACCCCCATACACCCCTATACTTATAAATGTTGAATGAAAGAATGGGTAGCATCCAGTGTCATGGTCTCCATGTGTTATTTACATATCTGTAATTCAAAATAACGATGACAATGATACTTAGCAATTATGTAGTATATTAAAGGTTTGTAAAACAATTTACAAATATGTCATTTTAGCCTCATACTAACCCTGAGAGGTAGGTGCTATTATTATTGCTATTTTATAGACAAAGAAAATGAAACACAATTAGATTGACTTATCTAGGGTCATACAGATGGCAAATATATGATATTAGATTTGAAGCCAGAATTTCCTGACTCCAAGTGCAACACACTATCCACTATGCTAAATAGCTACCTAATCCAGTGTGGTGCAATGGACAGAGCACTAACCTCAACAATAAAGAATAACAAGGGTTCAATTCTCACTTATAACAGAAACCAGTTTGCAACAGAGAGAAACTTACTCGGTGCTTCAGGCGACTCTCTGAGATAACATATTATTGAGGAAGTGTCAATCTGCATGGGTAGAGGGAAACCCCTATACCATTCATATCACAGATCTGGGTTAAAAAATGTAATAATGGAATAAACATAAACAAAATGATAATAATTATTAATAATAACACCTGATTTATGTGATGCTTTTTTAAAATATTGTTTCTCTTGGTTTTTCAAGAGGTTTTATGTTATTTATTTTTTTTGCATTGTTTTATTTATGTAAATATTAGCTTTTGTCACCATTATTTTTATAATTATTTTTACTATTTTGACAGATTTTTGTATCCTACGACTTGGAAGTACCTGGGTATTAAAAAGGAAATCATGTTGGTAATCTATTTATAGGTGATTTTTTATATGTCATGATATATGTTCCATTTTTGGAAAAAAAACATGGTTGAAAACATCTTTTCATTTGACTATTAAGATTTCCTAGCAGGAGGCAATAGGTAGGTGTTACAGTGGATAGAGTACCAGGCCCAAAGTCAGGGGGATTCATTTTCCTGAATTCAAATCTGGCCTCAAACACTCACTAGCTGGGTGACCATGAGCAAATCACTTAATCCTCATTTCACCTCATTCACTAATGCCTCATTTCTTCATCTGTACAATGAGATGCAGAAGGAAATGGCCAATTACTCCAGGATTTCTGCCAAGAAAACCCCAAATGGGGTAACAAACAGTCAGACAGTATTGAAATGACTAAACAGCAGCAATAACAAAAGCAAGATTTGGAGGAGGTAGAAATTCATGAATAATATCTCAAGTCGCAAGAAGAAGAGGAAGAAGTGGAAGAGCTACATGAACATTAATCGCTGCATATTTAGGTTTCATCCCTGACTCTCCCTGGCAAGTGAATGAAGAACTCACAGACATAGGTAAAGGAGAAATGTTGTGTGTAGCCCTCTGGTGTTTCCATTCTCCTCTGTTATATGAATAGAACAAATTACTGAGCATTGGAAGGCTACTACCCTTATACGGACATTGTTTTAGACCTAAATAGCATATCATGAAACTAGGTTAAGGACTGGAGAAAGCTGATTAAGGAGACAGCTGTTAATACTTTACAGGCTTTAATACTTGGCAGCTCATGGGCGTGCAGATACGTTTTGATTAGAGGAAGTGCTAGGGGGGAAGCTTCTAGTAAGTAGAAGGCCTTCAAGTGTAAATAAGAGATAACTGAGTTGGTATCAAGGGATTTGTTCAGCTAAAATATTTAAATCATTAAATGGTTATCTACCTTTACACTTTCCCTCTACCTTCATCACTCAGCAAACTCTCCTCCTTGGAGGTTCATTCTGTCCAAATTTATTACCCAATTTAAATTCTGCTGGCTATTATTTACCAACTCAGAGGACATTCTCTTTGATTTCTCAATGAATTTCATCCCTGACTCACAATCTCTGGCCCTTGTACTAGGAGATTTCAAGACATGTGATGCTCCCTCAAGCATTCTAACTTCCTCCTACCAGATTCCCATTATCTATTCCTCTACTCAACCTCAGGTAAGCACAGGATTGAGTTTAAGGCATAGTCTTTGCCTTGTTTGTCCTTATGTTACTGGAGTTCACTTTGAGAACGAAGGACAAAAAACCTGTGAATATAAATGGCTCCACTGGGGACCCAACTGACCAATTAAAGTTGAGCAATGAAGCTTCTTCCTTCCTTCTTTCCTCCTTTCCTTTCCCTTTCCCTTTCCTTTCCTTTCATCCAAATAGAGTTATATCTTGGGGTTTATGGGCTAGATTTCTTTCTTAAGGACCATGCCTTAAACCCAATTCACTCTGGCTCATATTGATTGACCAACAATAGGTCCCAGCTCAAGCCCCATTCAGAGATCATTTCAAGCCCCATTCTGATGGCTCAGAATAAATGTAAATAGCGATTGTTTCTGTTTTGACCAGAAATTCTGAGGGTCTTCCTCTCCTGAATTTATTTATTTAACTAGGTAAAAGAGGCCATTCTTTGCCTCATTTACTACCTAGACTTAATTGCTGATTGAACTTTGCCTCAGTGAAACTGAAATCCTGTTAAAGATTGTAGCTTAAAAAGGCTAAGGTCTCCCACTGCATCCATGACCTTTTCCAGTCATCCTGATTTATATCTTACCACTGGAGCCAGATGGGTTCAGAGAAAGAAATGAGACTGGCGACTTTGCACAGCCCTCTCATACTTAAATCCATTTCACCTGCAAGACATAACATCAGCTTCCTGACATCAAGGTTCTCTTCAAGATCACAGGACAAACAACAGCTCTCTTGAATCACAATCACTCTTCTATAACTGCCTCCTGGACATCTAAAACTTGGACTACTATAAACATCTCAAATGGTATCTAAAACAGAACTCATCTTTCCCCAGAAACTCTCCTACTTCCAAACTTCCCTGTTACCACTAAGGGTACCATGATACCCTCGGTCACTCAGGCCTGCTTCCTTTATTACCTTTGACTCTCATTGGTCCTACACGTCCAGTACTTTCCAAGATCTTAAAGTTTCTACCCTCACATCATCTATTATTTACATTCCCTTACTTCAGACCCACACATAACCTCTCTCCTGTACATCTGAACCACCCTTCTAATTGGTCTCACTGCCTCAAATTTCTTGTGACTCCAATCTATCCTCCACTTATCAGCTAATCTGCTGTAAAGAAAATCATGAGCAGCTTTCCAGAGGACTGCTGCTGTGAACAGCTTTCAAGGTCATGATTACATAGTATAGCTAACTTTATTTATTCAGTAAGAAATCACAGCAAAATATTCAAAGAAAATCAAAATACAGGATTCACCATGTCACAACTCAAAAACTTATCACTAAAATGGCCACATAGTTTTCACCAAAGTGGTGACATGGTTTTAAACAAAGTATTCATTTAGTCAATCACAAAATCCTTAATTCAATCACAAAGCACAAAAGTCAAAGTTCTCCACCCCTAGGTCACAATAAATCATAATCTTCGCAGTCAGTACACAGTATCCAAGTAAAGTCTTCTTTCAGCTTGACTTGAGGCTGTCTCTCAGCTTCCATGGTTCCTCTTCCATGGTCCCAGCTCCAACTGTCACCTGGATTCAAGGGCAGACAGCTCCTAGTTCCTTGTCCAGCTCCTTGTACAGTTCTTCATCCAGTTCCCATTTCATATTGAAGCTCACAGTGCCCAGTCCACCTCAAGTCCTTCACAGTTCCTGTATCTAGGAAGACAAAGCTTAACAGAGCCACAATAATATTCATACACATTGCCAGCACCATCATCCATTCACTATCTGCCTGTGAAATCAACTCAGACCTACAAACAAGGTACAAGACGTCATCGCTAATCATCAGTAAAGTTGCAAGATCTCCAAAACCCTCCTCTAGGACTTCTGTAAACATACAACCAGAAAATCCTCTTTCAGGGCTTCCAGTAAGGTCCCAGGGCTTCTGTACAAAGTATCACAAACAAACATCAACACAGACAGGGCAGAAAACAGAGTGCTGGGATACCACAAGTTTTCTCCTTCTTGACTCTGCCACCACAAGAGTCCTCTTTTCAGTTCTTCTCAATTATCACTTCAGTCTTCAGTCCAGCAGCAGGTGCCCTGCCTCCATGATGCTTATCCCTTGAAGTTCTGACTGTCCAGCTTATACTCTTCCTTATATACAGTATAGCTCCTCCCCTTCCTGTTGCAGGATTTCAAGAGTTCTAGGGTTCACAACTTGTGAGGTTCACACATTCTGTTTCTTAACAGACTTGATACAAGGCTCAAAAGAAACTTGAACTAAAACAAGGTGTTAATTCAATAGCTGAAATAAGGTGTAAACTACTTCTGTGCTTGTCATGTGCTTTTCCCAAAACACATGTTTGATATGCCATCCATCCACTCAATAAAGTGCAGTGGCCCCCAATTACTTCTATAATTAAATATATATTTTTCTGTTTATCATTCAAAATTCAACACAGCCTGGCCCCATCCTACCTGTCTGTCTTCTTACACATTGATACCTATCAAATACTCTACCTTCTAGTCAAACAGACTCACTTGCTATTCCATGAACATAATACTACATTATTCATTTAGGGTCCTATGAATTGTCTGTTTTCCAGATCTGGAATACTCTTTTCATCACTTTCACGTCTTTGAATCTTTTGTTACCTTCAAGATTCAGCTCAAGCACCATCTTTTCTTGAGGACTTTCCTAGTCCCACCAATATTTTTCTTTTCTTGCTAATGTTATTTTCAGTCTATTTTGTTTTTCTTGTATGTATGTATCTATTATGTAAATTTACACATGTGTATATGTGTATGTTCTCTCCCCTATTAGAATGTAAAATACTGAGAGGCACAGTCAGGATGGTAGAGAAATGGTAGCTCCAACTGAGCTCTCTCCAAAACCCCCTGAACATGATTAAATAATGCCATAGAATAAGCAGCAGAACCCTAGAGCATCAGAACCCACAAAATGATAGGGTAAAATAATTTTCCAGCCAAAAACAACCTAGAAGTCCAGCAGGAAAGGTCTGTCACAGTAGGATGAGAGTGTAGCACAGTTTAGCACAGGATGCAACAGCACAGACTTGGCTAAACCAGGAAGGGGCCTTAGGAGCCACTGAATCTGCCATGACAGAGGCTGCTTCTGAAGTTCTTAACCCATAGAGCAAAGGGGTTGAATAAACGATCAATAGGTTAAAGGGGTCTCTAATGGCACTGGGGGCAGGAATGTATTACTTTGTCCATATTCAGATCTGCGTCCAAGTCCTGGAAGCCCCAGGGCTAAAAGGAGCTCTAGCACACCAGAGCTTGGAGCCCCAGTAAAGTGGGGGCTCTCTTGCAGTTCCAGGGAAGAAAAGAGAGGTTGTGGTCACTCACAGACCAGAGGATAGGCCAGAAGAGTAGTAAATATGCCTCTTCTTAGATCATAACACCTTAAAAGAGCTAAAAACTTACAGATCCTACAACTAGCTCTGAAAATAGCTGCACAAAACCCCAGATGCTTGGGACAATGTGCCCTCCACTCTGGATGCAGAGGCTCACTTTAGCAAAGAATTAAAAGTCAATTTACTGGAAAAATAATTGAACAAATGGAAAAAAATTCTGACCACAGAATGATCAGACTATGGTGACAAGGAAGAACAAAACACGCACTGAGAAGAAAATAACAAAGTTAAAGTTCCTACATCCAAATTCTCCAAGAAAAATATGAATTGATCTCAGGCCATGGGCGACCTTACAAAGGATTTTGAAAGTCAAGTAAGAGAGGTAGAGTAGAAATTGGGAAAAGAAATGAGAATGATGCAAAAAAAAATCATGAAAAAAAGAGTTGGTAACTTGGTAAAGGAAGCACAAAAATATTGAGGAAAAAAATACCTTAAAAAAGAATAGGTCAAATCATTAAAAATATGTGTCAGCACATGCCAGATACTACCACTAGGACCCACTTCAGCAACAGGTAAGTTGCCAGACCCTTACAGCCTTTAGCAGTACCAGCTACCCTGCCCCACTCCCCCTGTCAACACAGCACCAGAAATGAGGGGGTCTCAGGGTGACATCAGCACAACATGAGGTAAACAGCTAGGTCTTGCAGCCACTTGGACAAGAAAATTGAGACAAAGCCTATTCCACCCTAGAAGCAAAGGCTGAATTTAAAAGAAAGGGAAAAGGGCCCCCCCCAAAAAATGATCAAAAAACCCCTAAAAAGGAATGTGACCATAGAAATTTATTACTAAGATAGGAAAGACCAAAATACAAACTCAAGTCAAAAGACCTATCAGCAAAACTCTTAAAAAACTGGAAGTGGTCTCAAGACCAGAAAGTACTCATGGAAGAGCTTTAAAAGGAGCTTAAAAGTCATATAAGAGAATTAGGAAAAAAAAATGAGGAAAGAAATGTGAGTGAAACAAGAGGAAAAATAGGAGGAAGAATAGGATGGAGGGAAATACACAGGTACTAACATAACTATAATGTGAATGGATGAACTCTCCCATAAGACAGAAATAGAGAACAGAATGGATCAAAACCCAGAATGCTATATTATATTATTTGCAAGAAACACACTTGAAGCAGAGAAACACACACAGAGTAAAGGTAAGAGGCTGGGGCAGAATCTATTATGTTTAAGCTAAGTATAAAAAGCAGGGGTAGCAATCCTGATTTCAGATACAGTAAAAGCAAAAATAGACCTACTTCAAAGGGATAAGAGAAGAAAACTACATCTTGATAAAAGGTACCATAGACAATGAGGCAATATCAATACTAAGCCTATATGCATCAAGTGGTATACCACGTAAATTCTTAAAGGAGAATTTAAAAGAAATAGTAAAAGTATGCTAGTGGTGGACCCCACCTGTCGCCTCACAGAACTCAATGAATCCCACCTAAAAATAAATAAGAAAGAAACCAAGGAGGTATATAGAATATTAGAAAACTTAAATATGACAGACCTTTGCCATGATTTAGACAATAAAGGGTGACATCATAAGTAAATTAGAAGAGCAAGGAATAGTCTACCTGTCAGATCTATGGGGAGAGGAAAATTCATGAACAAACAAGAAATAGAGAGCATTATAAAATGTGAAAGATAATTTAATAATATTAAATTGAAAAATTTCTATGCAAAAAATCCAATACAATAAAAATTAGAAGAAAAGCTGAAATATAGGAAACAATCTTTACAGCAAGTGTTTCTAATACAAGCATCATTTCTCAAATATATAGAGAATTGAGTCAAATTTACAAAAATATGAGCCATTCATCAATTGATAAAGTCAAAAGATACAAATAGGAAATTTTCACACAAAGAAATCAAAGCTCTCTATGGGCATATGAAGATGTGCTCTAAATTCAACTTTAAAAATTCTGAGATGCCACCTTATACCTATCAGATTGACTAATATAGCAAAAAAGGAAAATGATAAGACTAGAGAAGAGGTGGGAAAGTTGGGATACTTATAAACAGTTGGTGGTATTGTCAACTGATCCAACCATTCTGGAGAGTAATTTAGAACTATGCCCAAAAGACAACCAAATAGTGCATACCCTTTGACCCAACAATACCACTACTAGGTCTGTATCCCAAAAAGATCATAAAAAGGGAAAATAACCTTCATGTACAAAAATTATTTATAACAGCACTTTTCATGGTAGGAAAATAGTGGAAATTAAGGGGACATCCATCAATTGGGGAGCGGCTGAATAAGCTATGGTGTAAAGATGTAATGGAATACTATTATGCAATAAGAAGTGATGAACAGGGGAGAGGATTCTGGGAAGATGGTGGAGTAGGTCAGAAAATCCCAAGCTCTCAAGGTTTTCTCCCACAAAAGAGATAAAATAGCACCCTTCAGCAAACAAAGTGGAGTAAAAGTAAATAAGAATAGGGCACAACAGGAGTCTTCCTGGGACAATTTAAGATCAGAAGAAAAATTGCAGGACAAGGTTTGGTTCCTAAAGAGTAAACACCTGCAGGTTAGGGTATACCTTGACTACAAGCGGTAAGACCTGGGTTTAGTTGGTTTGGGAGGCTGCCTTAGCCACAGTCACAGGAACTTTCACCCAGGGAAAAGTGACGGGAGTTGGGCATCTGAAGCCAGGAAGATCGAGAGAATGTCTGCTCACAAGGGATGCCAATCCAACTATGCCATAGAAAGTGGGGGGGGGGGGAAGGGAGGCTGAGAATGAAAGAGCATATGCCCAGTGAGTGCAGAAGTAGCGGGGCAGAAAACCCCGGCTGTGGGCACTTACAGGAGGTAAGTTTTGGTTCTAGGCTAGAGGGGAGAACTGAAGATCTGTGGCAAGAAGTACCATCCCCCATACCCCAGGACTAGAGGTGATTACGAAAATTAAGCCATTACCACAAAATAATGCACAAGCAAAGGAGAAAGAATAAAATTATAAGAAGGTATATTACGGTATCTTGTTTTGCTCCCACAGATGTTATTGAGAGATGGTCAACACTGCCAGGCTATGGGGAGCTTGTAATAAGTTCAATATCTTGTTTTTCAAGGACAATGGTCAAGTACATCCTGGTGCCAGGGAGACTAGAAAGGTTAGGATGTGATAACTGGTTCAAACTCTAGGTGTCATGACCCAGTCACAAGTGTCCTCATTACTGTATCTGCTCAAATAACCTCATTAATATTAACTTACACTCCCAGAGGGCAAAGACTCCACCATTTTTTGATCATGGAATCCATGGCCAGGAGGGATAACATGCTAAGGCTGGAATACAGTGGGTGTATGAGGAAGACTTGAAAGCTTGAGGAATCTGGACCAATCTGGACTAGGAGGAGTGAGAATACATTAATGATATTTAAGCTTGTTCGTCCTTCTGTATTGGTGTGGGTGTTCCTAGTGAGCACTACTCCCATTTTCTCATCAGAAGTGTGGTAAACACCTTTCTCTGCCCAATCTATTTCTAAGTTCCTTCATTGAGAATGGGTCTATCATATAGATCTTCCTAAGGTCACATCACCAAGGAAGCAGCGGGCAGTGGAAGATTGTCCAGGTTAAGTCCCTGACCTTTCTTGGGAAGTCCTATAATCTACACAAATGTCTTTCTCATACAACCATGGTAAACTGTTATAGCAATAGAAAATACTGGAGTTCATCTTCAGAGGATGATAATGAAGTAAAGAAACCCTCAAAAAGTAACATCAAATGGTCGCCTGCCCCCCAAAAATTCATAGATCTTTTGAAACGACTTTAAAAATCAAATGACAGAGAGGGAAGTGAAAAAACAATAAGAATAATCAAAGAAGAACAAGAATGGGGGTGGAGCCAAGAGGGGGGCGGAGCCAAGATGGCTGTGTAGCAGCAGCAACATATCACAGCTCTCACATAGCCACCCCAAAATACCCATAAAATAGGACTCTAAACCAATCCTGGAACTCCAAAACACACACAAAGATACTTCCCACTAAAGTCAGCTTGGCTACGCGGAACCATAACAGCACTGCGAACCGAAACCAGCCTGGCCTGAAGCTGCGGCTGTGCCCCAGGGTGGCTGGACTGGAAGAGCTGAGCAGCCTCTCAGGTGAGTGGATTAGCAGCAGCTGCAAGTGGGATTTGTGAAAGAGGGAGATAAGCAGTCTGGCCAGAAGGCCTCCAGAGCGGAAAAGCAAAAGGCAGAGGTTTTGCACCCGCCTCGGCGCTGCAGCTTCCC
>JAQQSU010017701.1:0-10644 GCA_028627135.1 Pseudochirops cupreus | reverse complement strand
AAAAAAAAAAAGAAAGTCAGTGGGAAAAGTTTATGGGACCTGGGTGAAAGGGAAGCACTGTCCAGAAGGCATCTGGCTGCAGCCCCAGGGTGGCAGAGGTGATGGCAGCAGCAGTTGCAGCAACAACAGCAAGAGTCACTTCTGGAACTCTGGGACCACAGATGGTGGGGGATTGCACAGCTGACACAAAACACCTGAAATATGAGACAGTACACCCACCCCCATCCCCACACCCATACCTCCACTAGAAGCAAAGTTTTACCCTGATAAAAAGCTACAAAATCAAGCATTTGGCTGGGAAGATAAACAAACAGCATAAAGAGCCAGACTACAGAATATTACTTTGGTGACAAAGAATATGAAAACATACAACCAGAAGAAGACATCAAAGTCAAATCTCCTGCATCAAAAGCCTCTTAGAAAAAATATTGATTGGTCACAGGCTATGAAAGAGCTCAAAAAGGATTTTGAAAATCAAGTAAGAGAAGTAGAGGAAAAATTGGGAAGGGAAATATGAATGATGCAAGAAAATCATGAAAAATGAGTCAACAACTTGCTAAAGGAGAAACAAAAAAAATGCTGAAGAAAATAACACCTTAAAAATAGACTAACACAAATGTCAAAAGAGGTCCAAAAAGCCAATAGATAGAAGAATACCTTAATAAACAGAATTGGCCAAATAGAAAAGAAGGTCCCAAAGCTCACTGAAGTAAATAATTCCTTCAAAATTAGAAGGTAGCAAATGGAAGCTAATGACTTTCTTAGAAATCAAGAAATTACAAAACAGAACCAAAAGAATACAAAAAAATAGAAAATAATGTTAAATGTCTCATTGCAAAAACCACTAACCTGGAAAATTGATCAATGAGAGATAATTTTAAAAGGATTGGACTATTTGAAAGCCATGATAAAAAAAAAGATTCTAGAAATCATCTTTCAAGAAATTACCAAGGAAAACTGCCCCTATGTTCTAGACTCAGGGGGCAAAATAGAAATTGAAATAATCCATCAATCACCTCCTGAAAGAGATTCCAAAAGAAAATCTCCTATGAATATTGTAGCCAAATTCCAGAGTTACCAGGTCAAGGAGAAAATATTGCAAGAAGCCAAAAAAGAAACAATTTGATTATTGTAGAAATACAATCAGTATAACATAAGATCTAGCAGCTTCTATGTTAAGGGATTGGAGGGCTTAGAATATGATATTCCAGAGGTGAGAGTAACTAGGTTTCAAAACAAGAATCATCTACCCAGTAAAATACTTCAGGGGAAGAAATAGATATTCAATGAAACAGAGGACCTTCAAGAATTCTTGCTGAAAAGGCTAGAGATGAACACAAAATTTGACTTTCAAATACAAGAATCCAGAGAAGCATGAAAAGATAAACAGGAAAGAGAAATCATAAAGGGTAAATTATCTCACCTGAAAGAAGCAAGAAAAAGTTTTCACCATAGAGGGGGGAGGTGAGAGGGAATGAGTAAACCTTATTCTCACAGGATCTGACTTAAGGAGGGAAAAACATACATGCTCAATTGGGTATCTTACCCTACAGAAAAGTAATGGGGAAGAGGATAATCGGTGGGAGAAATGATAAAAGGGAGGGCAGATTGGGAGAGGGAGTAGTTAGAAGCAAACAGTTTTGAAAAGGGTTAGGGTTAAAGGAGAAAACAGAGTAAGTGGGAGATGGGATAGGATGGAGCAAAATATAGTTAGTCTTTTATAGCATGGCTATTATGGAAGTGTTTTGTATGATATACATATATAACTGATATTCAATTGCTTGCCTTCTCAATGGGGATGGCTGGAGAGAGAAGTGGGAAGAGAATTTGTAACTCAAAGTTTTAAAAACAAATGTTAAAAATTGTTTTTACATGCAGCTAGGAAGTAAGATACACAGGCAATGGGGAATAGAAATTGATCTTGCCCTACAAGAAAACAAGGAAGCAGGGGATAAGACAGGAGGCATGATAGAAGGGAGGGTGGACTGGGAGAAGGAGTAATAAGAATGCACTCCATTTTGAGGCAGAGGGAGCAGAGAGGTGAGGAGAAAATTTGGAACTCATAATCTTGTGGAAATCAATGTTGAAAACTAAAAATAAATAAATTTAAAAAATAAAAACAAACATAAATAAATGCTAGAAATAAAGTATAAAAATATTTTTAAAAATAGAAATTCTGTGAAAGTAAGCATTAAGAGAGTCAACTCTGGAGATTTGAAAGTACTATGGAAACACTAAGGTAATGAGAGACACACATAATAACAAAAAGAAATCAATATAAACTTAAGTGTTAAGATTGCATTTCTAATGGCAGGGGGGTGACCTAATTAAATCCCTGCATAGCATATTGCATGGTGAGGTCACAGCATCAAGATTTTTATTATGAGTTCAATCTATATAGAACCCTTACTAAATGATTTTATAACATATTTTACATGAAATTATGTTTGGGGGTAATGAGATAAGCAAATTATCTCTTTGCAAATCAAGTGTTAATATATCAATTGTATATTATAAAACAAATAAAGATAAATATTGACATAATCCAAAATAGGTTCAAGAATAGGTCACTACATGTCTAAAACCTGGAAAAAAACCTTTTTGCTAAAACTGGCCTAATAAAAATAAGACTTTTCACAAATCCCATCTACTATAATGAGATAGATATTCACAGCAAACTACTAGGATGGAGCTAATGCAGGTCTCTAAGGGAAAAACAAAATATATCTGAAAACGTACTTCACATGTAGAAAAAAGTATGGTTAGCAGAATGAGTATATAATTTATAATGTTTGAAAACCCATAAATGTGCATTATAGCATTAGAAACAAAAGAATATATATTGAAAATTAGAGGAGAAATAGAACAAATGAAAAATAAAAGTCTCCAGAAATGATCAACAGAACTTAGAACCAATTCTTTTAAAAGAAGAATAAAATCAGTAATTCTTTAAACTAACAAAAAATAAGAAAGAGTAAAATGAAAATAATGAAGTGAAATCAGAACAAACTAGTAACAATAAGTACCTGCTAAACATAAAAATATACAAATGGACTTGAGAACATAAATTATATCAAGAATTTACATATACATATAAACTATGCATATTGTATGATTGGAACATATTATTTAATTTTTCTGAGTTAATCTCAAGGCTCTATATGCATGTTATAGGTGCAATACAAAAGTTAGCTTTTGTGCATAGGTTCTCGTCCAATACTTTATATATTGAGAATCTTTTGTCTATGAGAAGAATTTAAAATTATTACCAGGAATAAGAACAGGTCCTAATACGTTAGGTGAAGTTGAGGATTAAGTAATATTTTTATAGATGACAATATACTTAATGCATTGAGTTCCAGAATGCTAAACTCAATGGAATATATGGTAAGTCATAAAGGAATAGTGTAATAATTCACTTAGGAAAAACATGAGAAACTAATCAATCAATCAATGAGCATTTACTATCAACCAGATATCAGTAATTATTCTAGGTGTTATTAATACAAAGCTGAAAACAAAGATTTTCTCTCAAAAGAGCTTACATTGTATCAGGAAAAACATACATGTACACACATACACATGTGTGTCTGTGTCTGATAGGCAGGTGTGGGTCACACCATTTCCCACATGAATAGTTCAAATGTATATCCATTGCCTCATTCATTATGTTTCTCAGGTATTCATACAAATTCCAAGATTTGAGTTTGCACTAGTAGCACTCATTCCTAAAGAAACTTCGGCAAAATGCCAGATGCCATTTGGCCCTGGGCATATAATGAACTTTATAATGATGTAATAAATATAATACCAAAAATATAACATCATTTTTTATAGAAGTTATTGAAATTTCCTTTGACTGAAAAAAAAAACAGCTAAAGAAACCTTATAATATTCCAAAATCAGCACAGTGTCATCTGCAAATAGGAAAATCTCTATCTATAGGGAATTCCAGTTCCTTTTGAATTCTAAGAAAATAAAACTTGTGGTGTTTTATCTGTTGTTGTTGGGTTTTCCTATTATTGTTGTAATTTGCCTTAGCTAGACAACCTGACATATTAGTTCATCGATATATGTCTTTTGGACAAATATTATAGATAGATATGAACTTAGAATAGAAGTGGGTGGACAGAAGTCAGGATGGACACAGTGATTTAAAAGATCCTAAAACTACTTGGAAGAGCAAAAGATTGCCTCTAGAACCAATATACTTCTGGAGATGTTATAATAGTGAATCATGAAACACAATGATCTCATCAAAACAAATAAAAGTAAATGGAAAGTGTATTGGGGAGAGAGATAATAAGGCTAAAACATTTCATCCTGTAAGCAAGGCAGATTTCATAGCATTACAGACCTCAGAATTTGAAAGCTCTCAGGGACCATCTCATTGAACTTGTATCTGAATAGTAACCCCTTCTATAATAGTCTTGGCAAGTGTCCAACCAGAGTACTCTTGTTCACTCCTAGTGCAGGACAACCTGCTACATGTCCAGGACACCTGTTGTATTTTTAGAAACTTATAATTTTAAGAATATTTTTCATTCATGAAACCAAGATCAAATTCTTTGTTAAAACAAAATAATAATCCATCCATTGTTCCAAGTTCTCTGCTATGGGACACAGTCCAAAAAGAAAAAACAAACAAAAACAAAACATATAATTCTCCTTTACAATACCCATTCAAGTTATCAATTTTCCCTCCTATCATCACTGGAATAAATGTACAGAAACTGAATTTTCCTAGTTCCTTTGATAAATTTTGGAATGACATATAAAGTCCATGTGGCATACTGATCTGAATAAAATACTACTGATATTATTTGGTTTGGACAGATTAGAGTAAAAATGTCATTTCAATCACTTTAGACACCATGACCTATTCAACCTCTACTTTTTTTTCTGGGACAATCAACTAGCTAGCATCATTAAATATCTACTGTGTACTGAACAATATGGTAGGCACTAGGAACTTGGAAACAAAAATAAAATAGCATCTTATCTCAAGGACCTTATCATCAATCCAGGGATGATAACATATAGAGAAATACAGTGATTCTTGAGAAGGAGATAGACCAGGATAGGGAAGATATTGGTGGGTGAGAGATGAGGAATAGTTTCATATAGAAGGTGACACCTTGCTTGAGCCTTAAAGAAAACTTGTGATTCTAACCAGGAGGCAGTTCATTCCAGGCTTGTTAGATGGCTGGGAGAGGGTAGAGAATAGGGGCAAGAGAAGGAAATCCACATACACAGAAAATTCTATATATAAATGTTGTTGTTGTTGTTGTTGTTTAGCCATTTTAGTGTGAGGAAGCAGATGCAGTGTGCAGAGGCAGGTATGGCAGAAGCAAGCCCGTGCAAGTTGATTTACCAACCACAGGGGTGATTCCCAGGCCTATCACTGCATGACTAGGGATCTATTGGAGCTGGGTAAAAGACAAACACAGAGCCTGTGTCAGTGAAAGCAGCTACTCCTGGGGCTATCAGCCCACAGCCTGGAAGTTTAAAAATCACCTAAGTGAAATTCCAGCAGGCAGAGTAAACCCTGGCTGCTCTAACCCCACTCCCCTGACCCGGAAAACACAGAGAATATTGCCCCAGAGTAAAATAGTGGAACCAACTGAAGGCTTGGGAGTCATAGAGGAAGGGCGTGGCTAAGTCTGTGCTTCAAAATGAGGGTAAAAACAGATTGCAGAGACAAAGACTTTAGAATCCTATTATTGTGAATGTGGAGAATCAAATTCACAAGGAGACAACATTGATTCTATATCTACTGCTGAAGCCACAGAAGGGGATATGAATTGGTCTCAATCCCAGAAAGCATACTTGGAAGAGCTCAAGAAGGACTTTAAAAACCAAATTAGAGAGGTATAAGATGAAATGACCAATTATTTTAAAATTGCAATTGTGAGAATAGGAGGAAAAAAAATACATTTCACTGGAGAAAACAGCTCCTTAAAAAGTAAAATGTGTGAAATGGAAAAAAGAAGTTCAAAGTTTAACTGGAGAAAATAAATCCCTAAAAATGAAATTTGAACATATGGAGAAGGAGCTTCAAAAATTAACAGAACAAAATAATTTGCTAAAAATTAGAATCAGTCAAATTGAAGCTAATCACTCTATAGGGCATCAAGAATCAGTCAAACAAAACCTCAAGAATAAAAAATTAGAAAAAGAAGCAAAATATCTCAATGGAAAAAATAACTGACCTGGATAACAGATCCAGGAGAGATAATGTAACAATTATTGGTCTACTGAAAAGTCATGAAGAAAAAATAGCCTGGACAACATGTTCCAAGAAATCATCAAGGAAAATTGCCCTGAGGTCCTAGAGCCAGAGGGTAAAATAGTTATCACAAGAATCCACTGGCCACCTAGTGAAAGAGATCCCAAACTGAAAATTCCAAGAAATGTTATGGCCTAATTCCAGAACTATCAGGTAAAGGAGAAAATACTGCAAGCAGGCAGAAAGAAACATTTCAAATATTGCAGAACTACAGTCAGGATCACACAGGACCTAGCAGCTTCTACATTGAAAGATTAGAGGGACTAGAATCTGAAATTATGAAAGGCAAAAGAACTTGGGCTACAACCAAGGATCAGCTATCCAGCAAAACTAAGCATAATGTTTCAGGCAAGGAGATGACTATTAAATGAAATAAGGGACTTACAGACTTTTCTGATGAAAAAGCCAGGGCTCAAGGGAAAACCTGATCTCCAAACACAAGATTAAAGAGAGACATAGAAAGGTAAACAGGAAAAACACATACACACACACACACACACACACACACACACACACACAAACTTGTTATTTAATAACAGCAAACTGTTTACATCCTTATATGGAAAGCTGACACCTGTCAATATTGAGAATTGTATACTTATCATGACATTTTAAAGGGACATATATAAATAGAGAGTTTGGGTATAAATTAACTAAAGTGATGATTAAAAAAAACATTTTTAAGGGTTATAAAGGTACCATAATGGGAGAAGAGGAAAGGCAGAAGCAGAAAAGAATAAATTATGCCACCCAAAGAGGTATAAGAAAGTATTTTAATAGAGGGAAAGAGAGGAGGGAGATGAACATTATATGAGCTTTGCCCTCATTGATTTTGGTGTAAGGAAGGAATAACATAATCAGTTAAGTATAGGACTCTATTTGAAGAGACATAAAACTTATAATAGAGGGAAAGAGGGGAGGGAGAGGAGCACCAGATGAGATTTGTCCTTGTCAATCTTGGTTCAAGGAGCTAATAATATACTACATTAAGTATAAAAATATACAGGCTGTAGGAGGGGGAAGGGAAAAAAGGGAGGGGGTTAGAAGGGAAGGAAGAAGTAGTGAGGTGAAAGGGTAGAAAAAGGGAGGGAAGGTTGATAGGGAGGGAATACTGAGGGAGGCAGTGGTCAAAAGAAAAACTCTTAAAGAGGGAAAGGAAGAAAGGAGAAATAAAAGCATAAACAGGGGAGGGTATAGGATGGAAGAAAAGACACATGTGAAATGTAACTGGGATGAACTCTCCCATAATGTGGAGGCAGATAGCAGAATGGATTAAAAACCATAATCCTACAACATGCTGTTTGCAAGTAACACATTTGAAACAGGGATACACACAGGGTAAAGGTAAAAGGTGGGACTAAAATCTGTTATGCTTGAGCAGAAGTAAAAAAAAAAAGCATGAGTAGCCATTCTTATCTCAGGTAAAGTAAAAGCAAATATAGATCTAATTAAAAGAGGTAAGGAAGGAGACTATATCCTGCTAAAAGGCACCATTGAAAATGAAGCAATATCATTACAAAACATATTTTCACCAAGCAGCAGAGCATCAAAATTCCTAGAGGAGAAGTTATGGGAGTTAGAGGAAGAAATAGATAGCAAAACTATACTAGTGTGGACTTCATTCTCCCCCTGTCTGAACTTGATAAGTCTATCCTCAAAATAAACAAGAAAAAAGTTAAGGAGGTGAATAGAATTCTAGAGTAGGTACATATGATAGATTTCAGGAGAAAATTAAATAGGGATAATAAGGAATATACCTTTCTCTCGGTGGTACATGGCACATACACAAAAATTGATCATGTACTAGTGCATATTCACTGTAGAAAAGCAGAAATATTAAATGCATCATTCTTGGTTCATGATGCAATAAATATTATATTTAATAAAGAACCTTGGAAGGATAGACCAAAAACAAACTGGAAAATAAATAATTTAATCCTCAAGAATGTGTGGGTCAAACAAGAAATTAAAGAAATATTCAGTAACTTCATTCAAGTGAGACAACATGCCAAAACTTGTGGGATGCAGTGAGAGCAGTTCTTAGGTAAAATTTTATATCTGTGAATGCAAAAAGGAATAAAATTCAGAAAATTAAATCAATAAATTGTGCATGCTATTGAAAAAGCTAGAAAAAGATCAAATTGAAAATACTCAATTAAATATTGAATTGGAAATACTGAGAACCAAAGGAAAGATTAATAAAATTGAAAGAAAACTAATGAATTAATAAATAAAAATGAGTTGGTTTAATGAAAACACCAAAAAATTGATAGACCTTTAGTTAATAATATAAAAGAAGAAAGAAGAAACCAAATTACAAGTATCAAAAAAAAAAAGAGTCAATCTACCTCCAACGAAGAGGAAATAAAAAACTATCATTAGGAATTATTTTAGGGGCCAAAGCCAAAATTGTGGTGTAGAAGCAGGAAAACTCCACAGCTCCCCCCATAACCACCTCAAATACCAATAAAATATGACTCTAAACAAATTTTAGAGCCCCAGAACCCACAAAAGTTCAAAGAAACAAAATGCCAACTCAAGGCAGCCCAGCAGGTGGGACAAGAAGGGCTCATCATAGTGTGCTGGGAGCGGGCCCAACCTGAAACTGTGGCTTGGCCCAGGGGCAACCAGGACAAGCTTCAGCTGGAGCTTTTGGGAGAGTGGATCACTGGCAGTTGTGACAGTTTCCAGAATTATCAACCCATAAGAAAAAAAGGTCTAAGTGAAAGGTCTAAATTTGCAGGAGAAAAGTGTGTCTGGCTGACTGCACCAAGGGCAAGAAAGCAGCAGAAGCAGTGGCCCTGCAGCTTCCTCCACATGGCTGCTTCAGAGCTCTCAGCCTGCAGATTGCAGGGGTGACAAGTGATCATTCAGAGGCTGAGTGCCCCTACCTTACACTTACTGGATCAGGATTGTAGTCTTGGTTGGTGGTCCTGAGGTACATGAACAGTGAGCCAAAGCCGTTGAGGGCTGCAGAGATGGCACCCTCCTAATAGCTCCAGCAGCTGTAAAAACCCCATTGATTTGGGACAGAGCTCTCCCCTCTGGAAACAGAGTTCCACAGAGCTAAAAAGTCAAATAATTGGCTGGCAACATGAGTAGGCAAAGGAAGCAAAGTAAGAACAGATTCCTTTTTTGGGGACAAAAAAGGTCAAAGCATGGAACAGGAGGAAGACAACACAGTCAGAACTCCCACACAAAAAGTTTACAAGAAAAATGTAGACTGTTTACAAGCCATGGAGGAGCTTAAGAAGGATTTTGAAAATCAAATAAAAGAATTGGAGGAAAATTAGGGGAGAGAAATGAGAATGATGCAAGAAAATCATGAAAGAGAGTCAACAACCTGACTGAAGAAAATAACACCTAAAAAACCAGATTAAGTCAAATGGCAAAAGAGGCCCAAAAACCTAATGAGGAGAATAATGTCTTAAAAAGTTGATTTTGCCAGAGAGAAAAATAATCTCAAAAGTATGCTGAAGAGAAAAATTCCTTCAGAATTAGAGTGGAGCAAATGGAAGCAAATGACTTTATGAGAAATCAAGATACTATCAAACAGATGCAAACAAATGAAAAAAATAGAACACAATGCCAAATATTTCATTAAAAAATGACCTAGAAAATAGATCCAGAGGAGAAAATTTAAAAAAAAATTACTGGACTGCCTGAAATCCATAATGAGAAAAACAACCTAGAAATCATCCTTCAAGAAATTCTCAAAGAAAATTTCCCTGATATTTTAAAACCATATAGCAAAGTAGAACTTGAAAGAATTCACCAATATCCCCTTGAAAAAGATCCCAAAAAGAAAACTCCTAGGAATGTTGTAGCCAGGTTCTGGAGTTCCCAGATCAAGGAGCAAATACTGCAAGATGCCAAGAAGAAACAATTTGAATACCGTGGAAACACAATCAGGATAAGCCAGGATCTAGCACATTCTACATTAAGGGGTCAAAGAGCCTGGAATATGATATTCTTGAGATCAAGGGTGCTAAGATTAAAACCAAGAAGCACCTACTCAGCAAAATTGAGTATAATGTTTCAGGTGAAAATATGGTAATTCAGTGAGATAGAGACCTTTCAAACATTCTTGAGGAAAAAAACAGAACTGAATAGAAAATTTGATATTCAAATACAAGAAGCATGAGAAGGTAAACATGGAAAAGAATTCATAAAGAACTTATCAAAGTTGAACTATTTACATGCCAACATGCAACAATGATAGTGGTAACTTATGAAACTTTTCTCACTATGTTGATAGGTGAAGGGAATATAAATGTATTTATATAGCTATACATACACATATGTCTATATAGGAGGGTATATATGTGTATGAATACATAGGGGAGCATGTGTAT
>JAQQSU010001770.1:0-14883 GCA_028627135.1 Pseudochirops cupreus | reverse complement strand
AGCTCTCTTTGTGGTGACAAAAAACTGGAAATTAAGGGGATGCCCATCAATTGGGGAATTGCTAAACAAGTTGTAGTATATGAATGTAATGGAATACTATTATGCTATAAGAAATGAGGAGGAGACGGTCTTCATATTTACCTGGAGAGGCTTATACAAACTGATGCTAAGTGAGAAGAGCAGTAGCAGGAAAAATTTGTACACAATCACAGACACATTGTATGTGTGACGACTAACTTTGATAAATTGGACTCTTCTCAGCAACACACAGTTATAAGACAACTCTACAAGTCTCAGGATGGATGGAGATGTCTAAATTGAGAGAAAGATTTAGAAAGAACAGAGTTTAAAGGAGACTGAAGCAATCTACATGCTATCGTTCTTTTTTCCATGTTTGGTTTTGTTTCTTTTTTTCCCATTGTTCACTCATTGGTTACAACCCTTCTATACAACCAGACTATTGTACAGTGTGAAAGTATTTGCGGATCCTATACCTGATTGCATGCTGTCATGGGAGGAGAGGAGAGGAAGGGGAGAAAATTTGAAACTCAAGGGATTGTGGAACTGAATTTTGTAAACTAAAAGTAAATAAACAAATCAGTTTTAAAAAATCTAATACTTGATAGATACTTTGTAGACCTTATCTCAGTTCCTTATAACATTCCTGCAGAAGAAGGGGTTTTAGCAGGGACTTAAAGCAAGTCAGGGAAATGAGACAGAAATGAAGGGAAAGAACATTCTTCAACATTCCTGTTGAGGAAAAGGTAAATTTCCTCATTTTGCAGATAGAGAAATTGAGGTAAAGAACATGTAAGTAATCAATAGATCACATGAGTCAAAAACAAAGTTGAGTATAGCACTTTTCGTAGCCTTTTTAAAACATTTCACTGAGTGTATTGAGAAATATCATTCATTGGCAAGTAGGCACATGGCAAAGTTATTACAAGACAGTAAGCCAGCTTCTTCAGGATGAATTCTACTCTTAGAGGACAGAAGGTATATCCTTTTCATCTTTGCAGCCCTAGTACCTATCATATAACAGATGCTTGATAAATATTGGTTGAATCCAGAAATAGACTACCTTTGCTGTTTTCAAGTAAGCATGCAGTTTTGAAATGATCTTAACCTTCAATTCCTCAATCTCTTATTTCTGTCCTAGGCTATCACCCTTGCACCAGCTAAACTTTCCTCCTTTCCATTCTTTACTTGGTGAACCAGTTCATTTCTATACTGACCTCATCTATTAAGCCCTTTGCCCCCTTATCATATTGCTGTTCATTCCCTGCCATGCCTCTCAGCCTTGGACCACTCTTACCATCTCTCCTTCTCGCCTTCTCTCCTTCTCTCCTTCACATATGTTGCTGAACCAAAATGGAGAAAATCACACAACCATGCTGTAAATTCATGGTATAGAACTCTTTCATACCTTCTAAATTAACTCACTATCAGAGGCAGCTAGGTGGTACAGTAGATAGAGTACTGGGCCTCAAGTCAGGAAGATTTGTGAATTCGACTCTAGTCTTAAGACACTTAATAGCTGTGTGAGCTTGAGCAAGTCACTTAATCTCTCTCTCAGTTTTATATAGTTGCCTCTAACTTCTGTTTGATGTTCAAAGCCATTTATAACCTGTTTCCTTCAACGTCTTATACCTTATACTCTTTTATACCCCCCAACTACTTTCTCATACTCTGTAATCCAAGAACACTGACCTCCTTGCTGTCCCTCCAGTTAGACCCACCATCTTTGGACTCTGGACATTTTCCCTGGGTGTTCTCCATACCTAGAATGCTCTTTTCCTTCATTTCTGCCTCTTCATTTCACTGACTTGCTTTAAGTCCCAGCTAAAATCCCACCTTCTGCAGGAAGCCTTTCCAATTCCATTTAATTCTAATGCTTTCTCTCTTTTGAATATTTCCAAATTAATCTACTACTATAGTTATTTGTACATTGTTTTTTCTATTAGGTTTTGAGCTCTTTGGGAGCAGAAATTGTCTTTTACCTTTCTTTGTATCCCCAGTGCCTAGCAAAGCCTTGGAACATAGTAGGTACTTAATAAATATTTAACTGACTGACCCTAAAGGTATCTGCTACAGTATAACAGTTTCATTAATATTGTACAACTGGGATATTCAGAAATTATTTTCCTAAAAAAAGCTTTGAATTTCTTTTTGGCTTCATGGCTTGATGATTTTTTTTTACTAGCTGTGTTTAACCTTTTACTGCCATACCTTCCTTTGAAATGTCAGAGCCACCTGTTAGGGAAAAACCAAAACCACAGTTCGATCAACTGCATTTGTTCATTTGAGGCTTTCATTATGTTTCACTTGATTGTCATAAGTCCCAATAGGTCTTCAAGCTTTTAGTCTGCTTCCAAAAGTCCTACCCATCACTGCTAGAATAATTTTCCTGAAGCACAGATTTGATGATATCATTTCTTCCCCAAAACCTTCAAAAGCTGCCAATTTTCTACTAAAATCCAAATTCCTTAGCCTTAGCATTTTAGACCTGTCACAATCTGGCTTCCATCTGTCTTTCAAGTCTTTTCTCACACTGCTCCTCTTCAAATACCCTACTCTCTAGTCAAATAAGCTGTTCACTCTTCCTCAAACTAATGTTGCCATTTCCCAACTTTGGGCCTTTGTTCAGGTTGTATCCTATGCTTCTCCTATCTTCTCCCTTAGAATATTTCCCTCAATTCAAGGCCTTCCTCAGGTATCCTCTCCTTCCTTCCTCTCTTTCTTTCACTTCTGAGTTTAGTGCTATTTTGGGTATCTGAGGTACAAAGAGTATGGTGTTCAGATTACTGAGACATTACTATATTTAGAAAACGTTTAAAAGTATCAATTATTTTAATATCTGCAGGCAATTTTATTCTGCTAAGACCAAAGCATCTTTCAGATTCTTGGCTAGTCTTGCCTAAAATTTAATCTCTCAAAAAGTAAAGAGAGAAATTACTATTTAGAACTTAATTCTGATGAACAAGGAAGAAATGATAGGAAGGAGCTTTGGAAACAAATGATAATATAATTTTATAGCTTGTAATCCAGAGGGGAAAGGATGTAGAAGATAGATAGGATATTACCTTAGGATTTAGAAAAACATTTTAAAAACTTGGATAGGTATGATATAGGTCCAGAGAGTATAAGAGTCACTACAGCTTAAAAGAGAAGTGGTATTCAGAAGCAAAATTCTGACTCCATATTCATAAGTTAGCTCAGAGAAGAAGAAAAGCTCTCTTCTGATTGTCATCAAAGAAACCAGAAGATTTCTACAAAAGATGACAGAGGGGCACCCAAGACTAACATAAAAGAATTACATGAACTTTTAAGAATAATGCTAGGTTGAATAACTTCTTAAGATAGTTGAACAAGTGTCCAGAATAAGTGAAAGTTCATGAAGAATAGCTAAGGAAAACAGAAAAAATTTTATAAATTTATTCTGGGCAGCTAGGTGATGCAGTGAATAGAGCATTGGCCCTGGAGTCAAGAGGACCTGAGTTCAAATGTGGCCTCAGACACTTGACACTAACTGTGTGATCTTGGGAAAGTCACTTAACCCCAATTACCTTGCTTCAAAAAAATTATATTCCAATTGAAGGGTGACTTTTTAAATAGCAAGAATTAGAAAGTGATAGACTCAATGTAATGGCAGAAAGCAAAGGTCCTCAAGTTCTGTGCCATTCTTGTTTCCCACAAGGAATCATGTTCTTCAAATTCGAAAGGATAAAAGGAACATAATAGAGAAGATAGTAGACATGTACCTGGCAATTTTAAATAAATTTAAGTTTACAAGCTTAGATAAGTCACATCCCAAAGTACTGAAAAAAACTTGAAGTTGTGATCACAGAACAACTATTAAAAATCTTTGAGGCATAATGGGAAATAGAAGTGCCAGAAAATTCAATCCAGACAGATGTTCCAGCACTCCAGCTTTAGTAAAAGGTAGATTCCCTCCTCCTCTCCATGAGTTGGCTTCCATGACCTTCAAGTCCCACCTAAAACCCCATCTTCTTTAGGAAGCGTCCTCAACTCTTCTCAATTCCAGTGCTTTCCTTCTGTTAATGTTATCCTGTTCATCCTGTATATTGCTTGTTTGTACATACTTCCTTGCTTGTTTGTACACACTTCCTTGCTTGTTGTCTCTCCAATTAGACTGTGAGCTCCTTGAAGGCAGGGACTGTCTTTTGCCTTAAAAAAAAAATCCCCAGTACTTACCACAGTGCCTGGGACATAGTACTTAAACCATGCTTATTGACTGACCGATTGACTAGAAACTGCCAACCAAGGAACTTGATGCCAATATCCAGCAAAATTCCATAATAAGTTATTAAACACATGTGTTATAAATATTTTAAAAAGAAAAGATTCACTAGATCTACCATTAGTTCATCCAAAACATTAGCTTACCAAGTGAGTCCTTTGAATATCTTGGGGTAACCAATGTACAGGAGATAAAGTAATAAGCAATCTTTTTTTTAAAAGATTTATTGAAGATTTATTTAAAGGTGAATGGAGATCTTAGTAGATTGATCACAAGATGAGAAAAAGGGGGGAAAAATTTAAGGACAGCTAAATTCAGGCAACCTAGGGCAATAGCAGGAGAGATCCCACGAACAGGGATGAAAGCACAGTTTCTAAGAGGCAGAGGATTCTATGCTAGTTGAATATCTCACAAACGTACTCTATTGTGTGTACAAAAATAAATTACAGCAGTGACAAGTACATAAAGGACAGCATGAAATCCATTTGGCTAACCTGAAAACTACAGAGACCTCAAAGGCAGAAATCAGAGGAATACAAAGAAAACACATTGTCTCGTAACGTCAGAGAAAGCAAAGCAAGCAAACACACACAGGCATACTGTAAGAGATGTACGAGGCAATAGAGAAAATGTTATTTATTATTTCAGTTATAAAAAACACCAACAGATGATAAACAACTTCCTTTTTTAGGGAAAATACTAAAAATAAAAACAGTTACGACCAAATAATTACTTATGATAGTAGAGTTGGAAATCAGACTAAGGTAGGGAAAAAAATGGTTGAAAATCTACAAGTAAATATGTTTACATTGTAAAAGTTTAAAAATTTCAAAGTAAAAATATCCAAATCAGCAAATTCTGGTGGTATATCTTTTTTTTTATTTTGCAGATGCTATTTTAATACTATTTGTGGTTATTTTTGAGAACTCTTATAAGAAAAAGGTGGCTGAGACCCAGAAATCAATAATTATAGTACGCAGCTTTTTAAAAAGGAACAGCAATGATTGCAGCAATTAAAGTTCATTCAGCTTACCTTCAGGGTCTAGAAGATGCAGAATATTTCTGCATCTAGGAAAGACAAGGCAACACGATAGGATGGTTTTATTTCTACAAAATATGTCCAACCACGTTAATTTCCTTCTGTGAGAGTTATATGCCATGTGGATATGTCAGTATATATACTTGGACTTTGAATAAGACTTTTGATTGCATTCCATATGGAATTTTTAGCAACAGCCTACATTTATGTGGTTTGTGCTATACTACTATTGGATGACTGACAGCTGACTAATGAATTGTTCCCCAAGAATGTTGTTTGTTGCTGTTTAGTGGCAGATTCCTTTAAGGATGATATTGTTCAGCTTCCGTTAATTTAGGGAAGGCTAGAAGGCAGTGTCAACCTTACCTGCACAGGTATGAAAACGTTTACAGACCTTGTCACTGAGGAATAATATGCTTTAACGTCAGTCCTCTGGAGTTGTGGTTGGTCAGTGCATTAATCAGAGCTCTTAAATCTTCCAGTACTATTTTTGTTTATATTATTGTGTAAATTACTTTCCTGGTCTGCTCATGTCACTCGTAGGGGTCCTGGAGGTCTCAGGTTTCTCTGAAGCTATCCCTTTCATTTCTGCAATTCTCCTAGCTACTGTCAGTTAGTGCTGACAAGAACACCCCTACTACCCTTAGCAGTATCATATGGTTTGACAACCTTTAGTTGTGATAGTGATGGGGGGGGGAGTGGGAAGGAGTATATTACATAATCCAATCAGTTATGATTTTCTACAGAAATAGAGCTCTGTTAATAAATTTATGAATGAAAATTAACTTATTCTCTCAGTGATAAACAGCACAGGTAGATGCCATCTACTTCACTGTGCATCTATTATCTGTGAATAATTGACTTGTATTTACCTCCTTAGGTGTAGTACCTTTCACTTGAATGAAGTTCACCGCAGATAGCCACTTCTGGATCTTACCTGTTTCTTTGTCATTTTAGAGTAGCTTCAATATAAAATTTACTGCTGGGTAGGTCCATTTAGCTAGATTGATCCTAACAAGTACTAGAAAGGGGATCTGGGCCTTTCACTGAAGTTTATGCTTTAAGGAGACACAAAATGCCCTTAATTTTGTTTTGCTATTTTCTTTCACGTGTGCATGTAAAAAAAAGAAAAAAGAAAAAACATTTGTAATCTAATCATTACAGGATTTCTTACCTATCCCTCTTAACCTCGATTTTTAGCATGTATCATTTCTGAACTATTTTTATACCTTTTTACTTTCTATATATTTTCCCTGTTTCTGAAGAGTAACTAATAAACATTTAAAGGATTTATTTAAATTCTGTAACCCCCCCCTACTCATTTCCCAAATCTCTTTCACTGTTTGTAAAGGATATTTGTTGGCTAAGATGGTTTCTGGGCTCTTTTGTCTTGGATCCCTAGCACTTCTTGTAGGCCCATAATAATATTTATTTAGTGTTGGCTTTTTTATTTTGGCAACTGCTTTACATCAAATTCTCTAAAAAAAACCAATAAAGCTATTGTGATTGTATGCAATATCTTCTTATCTTTTCCTTTCTTCTAATTTGTGTTAATTTTTACCTTTGTTGTACCTAGTCCATGGTTTGGCTATATAAGAAGACAGATTCATAAATTGATGCCACATTAGTAACCAACTGTTTTTCTGTCTTTTAAGATATAATCAATTTCAGTTTTGTTTTTTTTTTCCTGTTTGGAGGTTAACCATATCCAGTGCCTTCTATCTTCTTGAATAAAGTATAATATATGAATATAAGCTTTTTGCCTCTTTCATTTCTTAATCAGGAACTTGATTTTTAATTCTTACTAGAAGGGCTTGGATGTTAATCCCTTTTCTTTTCTTTATATCTTTGTAATAAGCCTATTCTATGTTTATTGTTTTGGAAGCCTGATGCTTACAGGAAGCTGGAGGGTCATTTGAGGGATGTGAGTCAGGTTCAGTTATTCTCAGAGGAGACTTCTGGATGATAATGACAAGCCATAGAGAGTCTTAGTACACAGAACCTTCCAATATTGAATACAGCCTGTCTAGGGACCCTAATTGACATAGGTTCCAAAAACCCACAGCAAATTAAAAGCAGCAGACTGGAAATAGACAGGTACCCTGATAAGCACTGAGAATTCATGAATGACATCAAAGGAGAATATTTTTTAAAAATTAACTAAAAGCAGGTCCAACCATATACAAAAATTCAAAACCACAGAGTTTCGTGGGCCCGTTGAGGACTGTATATAGCATAGTATAGTAACTAATAGTCATAATTAAGTTGTTTTTGTTTTTTTATAAAGGTGTAAGGAAAACATTTTTGAAATATTTCCATCTAAAATCATTAAAAATAATTTTAGCACTTAAAAGGGTAAAACCTTGATCATCTTTTAAACAGCTACCCATACTTATTTCCTAAGTGTGCTAGATAGCTAAGATTTTATTCTAAATAGATATATGGGGGAATCACTGCCTAGCCTTAGAGGTTGTATTGAACCGCTTGTGGGGTATGTGTTTGTTATCTAATCTGAACTGGCTACTCACTATTAGCAAATCAGTCCTTCTAATCTTCCCTGATACTCTATCCTACTGTTCCAAAATTTTTCTTCTCTCTTTAAACTTTGAACATTTTCTCTTCCCTCCACTAGTCTCATAGCTAAGGACCTTACCTTATACTTTACTGATGAAATAGCAACTATTTGCTGTGATCTCCCTTTTCTCTCCTCTGTAGTTCATAGTTCCTCGACACCATCCTCTATTCTCTCCTCCATTGCCCTTTCTGACAAAGAAGTGAGCTTTTGTCTCACCAATACTAATCCCTCTTCAAGTTCCTTTAACCCCATCCTCTGCTGTTTTCTCCAGTAGATTGCCCCCTCACAGTCGTCTCTTTCTTTTTTTCTCTTTTTCTTCTCCTCTTACCTTCAACTCCTACCTACTGGTTCCTTCCTCCCTGCCTACAAACGAGTTGACTTCTCCCCCATCTTGAAAACACCCTCACTAGACTCTGTCTGTTAAATGATCATCTCTCCTATTCAGAATCAAACTTTTAGAAAAAGCTGGGTTTTACCTCCTCTTCCTCTTCTCTTTTCTCTTAATCCTTTGCAACCTAAATTTCAGCATCATCCCTCAATTGAAATGATGCATTTTAAAATAAAAAAAAGAAAAGGAAGGAAAGAAAGAATGAAAGAAGGAAGAGAAAGACTCTTATAACCCTGCAGAGTAGAGCAAAACAAATTCTCACATTGGTCATGCCTGAAAATGTATGTCTGTTTCTGCATTTTTAAGTTCATCACCTCTCTGGCAGGAAGTATGTGTTTCATCTTTAGTGTTCTGGACTTAAGATTTATTTTTGCATTGATATGAGTAATAAAGTCTTTAAATTTTTTTTTCTGTGTTTTTTTCCCTACAATATGGTTGTCATAAAAAATTGTTCTTCTAGTTCTCCTCACTTCATTCTGCTTCATTTCATGGAGGGCTTCCCATTTTCTTCTGTGACTGTTCGTTTTGTCATTTCTTAGGGCATACTGTGGCACACACATTATATTCCTGTATCACAATTTGTTTAGCTATTCACTAATAGGAGGGTAGCCCAATAGTTTCCAATGTTTTTCTACAATGAAAAGAGCTGCTGCAACTATTTTGGTACATAGAGATATTTTTTTTTTCTTTAATCTTTCTGGGTTTGGGAGCCTAGTGGTAGTGAAATAGTAGTAGTATAGCTGGGTCAAAGGGTATTCATATTTTGGTGTATAGTTCCAAATTGCTTTCCGGAATGGATAGGCCAGTTCACAACTCAGCCAACAGTGTATTAGCGTGCTTGTTTTACCACAGCCCCTCCAACATTTGTCATTTTCCTTTTTTGTCGTCTTGGACAGTCTGATGATTATGAAGTGAATCCTCAGAATTGCTTTAATTTTCATTTCTCTAAATACTAGTGACTTAGAGTATTTTTGTACTTGATTGTTGATAAGTTGGATTTCTTCCTTTCAAACCTGCTAGTTCCTATCTTTGAACATTTATTTACTAGGGGAATGGTTTAGTCTTACAAATTTGAATCAATTTCTTATATATCTTAGATAGGAGACCTTTATCAGAGAAACTTCTTGCAAATATTTTTCCGCATTTACTAGCTTACTAGATTTTAACTACATTAATTTCCTTATGCAAAAATGTTTAAATTCAAAGTCAAGTTACAGTCACCATTGAACATTTTAACTTGAGTGAGCCTCCCTATTGCTTATTTAGTCATAAACTCTTTCCCCATCCGTAGATCCCAAAGGTAACTTCTTCCTTTTATCTCTTGTTTGTTTGTGATGTGACCTTTTACGTCTAGGTTATGTATTAATTTAGAACTTATCTTGGCACGTGGCATAAGGCGTTGGTCTAAGCCCGATTTCTGCCAGGCTGCTCTCTAGTTTTCCCAGTAGTTTGTATCAAACTGTATTTCTTTTTCCCATTACTGCTGTCTGTGCCTGGATTTAAAGTCACATCTTCCTGGCTCCGGACTCAGCGCTCTATGCACGGTGCCACCTAGCTGCCCCAGACTATCATTTCCTCATTTTGGATCCTGTCTCCCTATTAATACAACATAAGATCACCAGTAGGTTGGGCATTAGATGATGAATTCTCTAGCCATGAAAGCCCATGAAATAAAATACAAAATGGCCCTCCTATAGTTTCTGTAGTGACCATTGCCAAGCAGTAGAAAAAGGGCAAAGACAGTTCTAAGAATCATACCCTTTTCAAACAGTTTGTAAGTATTAATTTAACTAATATAAGTCTTGGTATTCTAAGTATGAGATCATTGTTCAAAGCAAATAGGAATTCTGCTGTAGGAACTGAACCCTTCTGATACTGACATACTGTCCATAAATGAAAGCAGAGGCAATGCTGGTCTGGCTCTTCCAGATCACTCTTCCTTTTCTAAATAGTCACAGTTCATCACTTTAATATGTTCAAGAATGTTGCTAGAGATTAAAGTAAATGTCATAGGTTTGTAGTTTGAGAACTCCACCCTCTTCCCTTTTTAGAGCATGGAGACATTTGCACTTCTCTGTGGTACCTCCCCGTTCTCATGAGATTTTTCAGAGATCCCTGACAGTGGCTCAGCATTCACACCTGTGAGTTCTTTCAAAACCAATGGGTGTTGATTTATCCAGGTTTGGTGACTGGAACACAATGAAAGCAACTGCAGTGGTTCTCAACCTGTGGGTCACGACCCCTTTGGGGGTTGAACGACCCTTTTACAGGGATCACAGGGGTTGCCTAAGACTGTTGGAAAACACATTTCTGACAGTCTTAGGAACCAAGACACAGCTCCTCTATCTGTCTCCAGGTGGGTCCGACCACATGCAGATATGCCCACATATGAGTATTAAAGGGTCGCGGCATTAGGAAGGTTGAGAACCACTGAACTAAAGGCTTTTCTTCTGTCTGCATATGAAGCTTTTGCAGTCAGGATGGTATCCAGCTTTTTTTTTTTTTTTTAGTCTGAAAGATAATTGAGGCACCTGTGGATAGCAGAAAATAATTTCACAGAATCTAAAGGTATAAGGGACCTCAGTGGCCATCTAATTCAATTCATACAATTTACCCATGAGAATTCTTAAATATTGCAGTTTCTAACAGGGAAATTCAACAATTTCCTCCCCTAGACATTTTTAAAAGTAAGATTCTAATGTGTTTTAGATGATTTAAATACAGTCTTGATTGAAGACAAAGGATATAGTTTAGAATATAAAGCCTGCAGGCCATATGCAGCCTGCAAGGAGTGTAGCCCAAACCAGATTAAAATGTAATCGGAAAGTATTTAACAAAACAAAAATATGATAAAACTTACATAATATTACATTTCAAAATTAAGTAAATGCATGGCCCATAGGGATCTTTATTATGGATTAGTGGCCCTTGTTTCTACTTGAGCTTGATAGCATGAGTTTAGATGATCTTTTAAAGATCTTCTCAGCATCAGGATTTGGTGATTGGATGTCCTTATGTGCTTAAACATATTTTTCTTTCTTTTCACAAGGTGGATGATATAGAAGCAGCTGTGACAGATTTAAAGCAAAAGAAGATCCGTATTCTGAGTGACAAGGCTAAAATAGGTGCACATGGCAAACCAGTCATTTTTCTTCATCCTAAAGACTGTGGTGGAGTCCTTATAGAACTGGAACAAGCTTAATCTAAAGTTGTGAAAAATTTATAATGAGATAATCTCCTATGACATATTACCTTGTATGTGATATTTGTTCAAATCTGGAGTTATGCCTTAACTTAAAAGTTCAAACATCAAACTGACAGAAGATTAAATGGGTAAAATAACAAAAACATTATTTATTTTTACTTGTCCTTGATCTGTGGGAAAACATTGGTCATTCAAGCCTTTAACAGAGTTGTAAAAATCATGTTTATGGAAATAAAATGATGCATATCTTTAAAATAGTGTGAGTATTTCTTGAATAATGTGTACCAATTATCCTAGAGGATTATGTGCTTAGAACAGAATGTGTGCTCTCTATACGGAGAGATTTGCCCCCAAAGCAGTAGATGCATTGACACCTTGATGTAGATGTAGATGGATAAATGTTTAGGACTGTCCTGCTTAATTGTCAAGCTGTTCTTCAGGCTATCTGGGGACAAGTTTTTCTTTTTTTTTTTCTTTTTAGTTTTCAACATTCATTTCTTAAAGATTTTGAGTTACAGATTTTCTTCCCATCTCTCCCCTTTCTCCCACCCCAAGATGGCAAGCATAGTGAATACCCCTTCCCCCAGTCTGCCGTCTCTTATATCTCCCCCAAACTCCCACCCCTTTCTTGTAGGGCAAGATGGATTTCTATACCCCATTGCCTGTGTATCTTATTTCTGGGTTGCATGTAAAAAAACATTTTTTAACAATTGTTTTTAAAACTTTGAATTCCAGATTCTCACCATTCTCCCCTCCTCACTTACCCCTACTGATAAGACAAGCAATTCAATATAGGTTATACATGTGGGACAAGTTTTTATTTTAACTTAAAGCTTTCTAAATTGTTTGGGACCAACTCATTTTCAGAGCAGATTACTTTGGACCCAACTATTTTGGGTATTGGAACATGAGAATTGAAGCATATGTGGAAGTTTGAATAGGTAAACAGATGACTGGATCTGTTACTGGGCAGGTCCATGAATAAGTCAGTTTGTTAATGATATATATTGAACTGAGTACTGATTATTGGACCTCTGCAGGCATACAAAACAAATGGAAACTCCTCATTTGCAGAGTTTACATTCTAATTGGGGAAACATACATGAATATATTTTCGGAGAAATGTATTGTGTAAGGGGGGAGCAATTGAGTAAATCATGTTATCTCATCCCACTTAAAGTTAGTGTCAAGATGCTATGCCCAGATATTTTAACCAGATAAGAATACTTCTTACTAAAAAAAAAAAGAATACTTCTTACTGAATTAATCAATCATAGGCTTTAGACTAAGTGAGAAAAAAGTCCGCGATCAAACTTAGATATCTTTGAAAACCATTGGAGTGAACTGGAATGTTACACGGGAAGCGTGTTTAGATTGGCTGGGGAAACTTCGTCAAATCCTGAGGTAATCTTTAAAATAGTGATCCAATTGGAAATTGAGGTTTGGTTTTTTTGTTTTTTTAGAATCTAGTAGTTTAGGGTAAGAGTCTTCCAGTCAAGCTCTAAGAAGGGGTCACATGGGGGAGAGAAGAGTCTCTTGGCCTTTGTCTACCTTCCTCCCCCACATGACTAGAAGAGAACCTTGTGGACTTCTGATAACAAAAGGAAAAGGCTTTCATCAGCATCCTAGCAACATTCCCACAATACCAGCAGTGTCTGCAACAGGTGCCAAAGATAATTTTCACATGAGGAAAAAAAGCAATTCAAGGCTCTATGAGGAATTCAGCAGGAAAACACCGATGCCAAAGTATCTTGAGGACTCCAGAAAAAATGGAGATCTCTAAGCTTGAACTATATCCTTCCCCATCCCCCCTTCAACTTTCCAGTAGGGCAAGATGGATCTCCATACCCCAGTGCCTGTATATCTTATTTCCCAGTTGCATGTAAATAATAATAATTTTTTTTTAAACATTTGATTTTACGAAAGCCTCTTCCCGCCCCCACTTCCAGCGCCACCTGCGTGTGGCGAACGTGGCCCGGGGTTCAGGGTCGCTGAGTTGTATGGGGGGGGCATCCCGAGCTAGGGTCATGTCTTGCAAACTGCGCAGGGCGATGATTTTTCGACAGCTTCGGCTGCTTCTTGGGCACCGCCTTCTACCCCATCTATTTCCGGTCCCTGATGCGGTTTGAGGAGTACAAACTGGAACAAGCCATAAATCAGGCTGTTATTGTCCAAGCAGATGTGCAGCCACCAGGATTAAAAGTGTGGTCTGATCCATTTGGAAGGAAGTGAAGAGACTGATCTGAATGGGAAAATAAACATCTTCATATCCTCTGTGCTGCAACAAATATAGATCATCTCCGTGGAGAGATAGATAATTCAAGAAGACAGAATTTTATGATGGAGTAAATACTAGTAGTTTCCACAAATATTAATTCTAAGGATTAATATTAAATTTTTCTGCAGTTTCAAAACACCATTAATGCAAGTTACACTATTAGGAAATTGGGGGCAGGAGGTGAATTTGTTAAGTAAACTTCTCCAGTATGGGTAGAAAATATGATTTAAATAAGGGAAGTACAGCACACTTGGGAAGATCCTTTTGGTGTCTTGTGTGTTGCCATTTCTCAGATAAGATACTGCAAAGATTTCAGTAAGCTGTTTCATGGGATGTGAAAATGTTGGAACGAAGAAAACCATTTTGGACTCTGCCCTGTGCTGTTCATTAACAAGCATAGTCCTTCTTAGTTATGTCTTGTTGAAAACTATTTAATTTTTTAATGTAAATAGGGAGTAATGTAAATGATAGGTAAAATGATTTAGTGGAAAGAGTATTGGGTCTTCAGTCGGAATTCTTTCATTTGAATTTCAACTTTCCCACTTACCATCTATATGATACTAGATCCTCTCTAGATCTCAGTTTCTCCACTTGTAAAAATGGGTGAATTGGACAAGATAATCCAATCCCTTCCAGCTCTAACATTCTATGATTAAGTTACTTTGCATACATGGTGGAAGCAGATGTAGGATTAATACAAGTGTAAATGTGTACATTAAAATCATTTGTTTAACTTGAAAAAAAAACACATTTGATTTTACGACTTTGAACTCCAGATTCTTTCCCTTCCTCCCTCATCACCCACCCTTACTGGGAAGATAAGCAATTCAATATAGGTTGTGCATGTGTAGTTACACAAAACATTTCCATAGTGGTTGTATTGTGAAAGACTGACTATATTTCCCTTCATCCTATCCTGCCCCTCACTTGTTCTATTCTCTACTTTGACCCTGTCTCTTTTGAAAAGTGTGTGCTTTTAACTACCCTCCCCCCCCAACCTGCCCTCCTCTCCATCATCCCCTTCCCCTCTACTGTCCTGTAGGTCAAGCTACCCAATTTAGTCTGTATGTCATTCCCTCCTTAAGCCAAATTCAGTGAGTGTAAGGTTGACCCATTCCCTTTTGCCTTCCTGTTGTT
>JAQQSU010000177.1:0-41734 GCA_028627135.1 Pseudochirops cupreus | reverse complement strand
GAAAATGTCTTATAATTGGTAGAGACTTTCTAGCACTGTCAGCCCACTAACCCACTTTAAAGTCTAGCGGTAACAATGATATGTGGGTCCATGATATGATGTATGTGACTATTTAAGCAAGAAGCACTGATAGCCAATGCTTCCAGATGAAAAACTTTCAGGAGGCAGTTTAAGTCAGACAAAGTGCTCACTTCTCTCTTTGCCATCCTTGTCCTCTGAGCCTCCAAGCTATTATATTTCATTCACCTTTGAACTCGTCATTATCCCCATTCTTCTGTCCCAGCCACCAGAATATTGATATCCTACAATTAGTATGGTAGCTGATCTCAGCTTCATTCATGTATTATGGCTATTCTTAAACTTTGATTTCTGTCACAAGAATTAACCTGTCCCCTGCCTGGGGATTTCCTTAATTACTAACACATGACAGCATTTCCTTGGGTGGAGCCCAACAAGTTCTGGCAGGTTAGCAGCCATGTTCATCCAGCTTAATTCATTCCAGGTGGATGAATCCAAGTCCTCCAAAAACTGATCCACAAGAGCAGTACTAATACATGACAAGTCCTAAAGTAGAATGCAGAAGTAGTTGGTATAGATCTCTTTCCTCTGCTAAGTCTAGGAAATATTGGTTAAAAAACTCCTTGAGTATGAATTACTTCTAAAGTGCAGCACTTACCATGTCACTCCAATGAACTCCAATGGCTCTCTATTGCTTTGTAAGGTCAAATATAAGATTCTCTGTTGTTTTTTTTAAAGGTTTCCACACAGCACCCAGTGCAGGGCAGCCTCAGAAACCTGGAGACAGCAAGAACCCTGAAACATAGCAGACCATAAATCTGACAGTTCCTCCGGAAGGTAGATCCTGGTGTCTTAGACCCTGCACTCAGGACCAAGCAGTGCTTGACCCATGGTTGACCCAACCAGAAGCTCTAAAAACTGAGATGGGAGAGATGTTAACAAAAGAAAATGCCAAACACAATAAAGAAATATTTTGTATTGAGAGATGCCGAAGGCATCAACCACAACAAATCCAAGTAGGGCCTCAGGGGAAAAAAAATGTCTAAGAGACATTTGGAAGAAAAATGAAATAAGAGATATGAAATGAAATAGCTAGGGAGAAAAGAATGGCAAATACAATTAATTTAGAATTGACAGTAGGAAATATTACTCACAAACTAAATGCTCTGAAAATCAGAATGCATCCAAAAGAAAACAACACCTTGATGAGGTAATAATAAATATCAAAACAAAATCAAAAGATTAAAAAAAACCCAGAATATAAGGAATATATTAAAAAACTGACCTGGAAAACACGTCAAGGAAATATAAAGAATCACTGGACTGCCTGAAAATCAAAACAAAACCAAAACAAGGTTGGATACCATATTTCAAGAAATCATAACTGAAAACTCCCCAATTCTGATGGTAAAGTCATCAGACAGAAAGACTCCACCAGTCACCTCCTGAAAGAGATTCCAAAATGAAAATTGCTAGCAATGTCATAGCCCAAATCCAGAGATTTTAGATCAGAGAAAAAATATTGCAGCCAAAAAGATGTTTAGGTGTAAGGGGGCCACAGCCACAGAGAATTCATTCCCACAAACTTGGGTATGAGAACTTGGATAATATTCCAAAGAGCAAAAGATAAAGTCTTACAACCAAGAATAACCTGTCTGGGGGCAGCTAGGTGGCACAGTGAATAGAGAGCACCAGCTCTGGAGTCAGGAGGACCTGAGCTCAAATGTGACCTCAGACATTTAACACAAGTCACTTAACCCCAATTGCTCTGTCCTTCTCTGCCCCCCCCCACCCCCCAAAAAGAATAATCAATCTGGCAAAACTGAGTATAATCCTATAGGGGAAAAAATGTATCTTTGATGAAAAAGAGGATTTCTAAGCATTCCTGATGAAAAGTCCAGAACTGAGCAGATACTGTGAAATGGACATACAAGAGTCTACCAAATGTAGAAAGGAATACGTATTTGATCAATTTAGAAGGGACTATGCGGGGAGTACGAGGAGCCTTCCTTCTCTGATTCACATTCACTATCTTTGCCTACAAAAAACAAAATAAAGCAAATTTAATAGATTATTTCCAAGTAAACCTGAAAAATTCAAGTTAATTTAAAAAAAAATGTGCCTAGAGAGAAAGCCAATAGACCAAAAATCAGAAAATCTGAGCTCAGTTCCAGTCTCTATGACCCTGGACAAGTTATATTACCATATTACCCTATTAAGACTGTCTTCTTAACTATTAAAACAAATTATACCAGATGACCTCTGATGATCCCTGCAGGCCTAAAAGTCTAAGTTTTACGCACATTAATGCAGATAAAAAGCAATGTGTCATAACAAGTTTAAAATAATCATTTCTTTGTAGTTTTTGTGATACAGAAACTTAGAATACATCTATTTAAGATAAACAATTTTCAGAAATGCTGTTATATTTATTCTGTAGTATAAAAAATATGCAAAATGTGAGGTAGGGAATGGGAAATCATTTCAGCTTGGACTTCAAATAAACCAGTTGGAGCCTGCTAACATGCATTCTGCTGACAATGGAGTTATGTAAAAAAAAAAGTCTAGTTCAGCTGACAATTGTTTCCTGGTTTTCTTGGGGCTTACTCATGCAGTGAGACACACAACAGCTATTGCTTCCAGTGCTTAGGACAGTGCCTGGGACAGAGTAGGTGCTTAATAAATGTTTATTGGATTCCAGAAGACAGAGCAATAAATATGTATCCTATATTTATTTGTTGCACCTCTTCTACAAATTATGATTGAAGCAAACTCCTAAAAGCTACAAGCAGTTATTTTTGAGGTTGGATATTTTTGGAGTACATTTATCACAAAATCATACAATAATAGTTGAAAAGGAGCCCCTAATATAACCACCTGCAAAAGAGATAGATTGTGTTAGTAATACCTGTGACAGTTGGTCATCACATCTATTTGAACACAAACTTACTACCCAATGTGATAGTGAAATACTATTTAACCACTTTAAATAGTTATAAAGTCCTTCCTTATACTGAGCCAAAATCTGCCTTCCTTTAATTCTCATCCACTGGTCCTAGCCCTTTCCTCTAAAACCTAATAGGCAGGGGCAGCTAGGTGGCTCAGTGAATGGAGCAACAGCCCTGGAGTCAGGAGGACCTGAGTTCAAATGCAGCCTCAGACACTTAACACTTACTAGCTGTGTGACCTTGGTCAAGTCACTTAACCCCAATTGTCCTGCCTTCACCCCTCCCAAAAAAAGGGAAAAAAAAATCTAATAGGCTATGCACCAGAGATCAAAGAGAGGGGAAAAGGAGCCATATGAATAAAAATGTAGCAGCTCTTTTTCTAGTGGCAAAGAACCGGAAAGGTATTTATTAATCGGGGATTGTCTGAGCAATTATGGTGAGTACAGAGTGCCAGAAGAAATGATGAAAGGGATGATTTTAGGAAAAAATCAGTATGAATCGACAGAATGAAGTAAGCAGAAAAAGAACAATTTACATAAATGACATTATAAAGACAAACAACTTTGAAAGACTTAAAAATCTCTGATCAATGATTCCAAAGGACCAATGAAGTATATCACCTACTTCCTGACAGAGAGGATTCAAGATGCAGGATTAGGCACGTATTTTTGTATATGGACAATGTAGAAATTTGTTTTGCTTGGCTCTGCGTATGTTACAAGGCTCCTCCTGCCCCATCCCAATTGGGAGGTGGGAAGGAGAGAAAATAAATTCTTGCTAATTGACAAAAGACAAAAACAAGCAGAATAAATCAACTCATTCCACATGACAGTCCTTCAAATACCTTAGGCAACTACTATGTCCCCTCTTTAAGTTTTCTTTTACCTCATATGAATGATATAGTTCTGAATTTGGTCCAGTAGTTGAGCCTGTTGAGATACTTCTGAGTTTTTTTCATCCAATATTTTAGCTATCATTCTCAATTTTGTGCCATGCAGAATGTTAATTATTATTTCTATTTATTTCATTAAATATTTCCCAGTTACATGTAAAAAAATCAACAACCCTTTTTTATGTCTTTGGGCTATAGGCTTTATTTTTCAATAATAGTTTATTTTTCCCCAGTTATATGTAAAGACAATTTTTAACATTCATTGAAAAGCTTTTTGAATTCCAAATTTTTTCTCTTCCTCCTTCACCTCCCCCCAATTCCTGAGACAGTATGCAATTTGACATAGGTTATATCTATAACAATCATTTTGAAAAATTTTAAATTCTAAACTCTCTCACTCCTGCCTTTCCCCCCTCTTTGAGAAGGCAATTTGATATTTATTATATATGTGAGGTCATTAATTTCCAGAAATATTAACTGTGATGCAAAAGAAAACATTAAAAATAAAGTTTAAAAAAGTATGCTTCAATCTGCATTCATTGTTCATCAGTTCTCTCTCTGGAAATGGACAGCATTTTTCATCACGGGTCCTTTAGAATAGCTTTGGGTCAGTGTCTTGATCAGAGGAGCTAGGTCTTTCACAATTGATACAAAATTGCTGTACAAGGTTCTCTTGATTCTGTTCATTTTCATTCTGCATGAGTTCAAGTCTTCCCAGGTTTTTTCCGAAATCATCCTGCTGTCATTTCTTACAGCATAATAGTATTCCATCACAATCATACACCACAACTTGTTCGATCATTCCTCAATTAATGGGCAACCCTTCATTTTCCAATTCTTAGCCACTACAAAAAGAGCTGCTATAAATATTTTTGTACAAATAAGTTCTTTTCCCTGCTCTTTGATCTCTTTGGGATACAGACCTAGCAATGCTGTTGCTGGGTCTAAAAGTATGCAGTTTTATAGCCCCTTGGGCATAATTCCAAATTGTTCTCCAGAATGGTTGGATCAGTTCACAATTTTACCAACAGAGCATTAGTATCCCAATTTTTCCACAGGACCTCAAGCATCTGGCATTTTCCTTTTCTGGCATGCTGGTCAATCTGCTAAGTGTTAGGTGATATCTCAGAGTTCTTTTAAATTGCATTTTTCTAATCAGTAGTGATTTGAGTGTTTTTTTCATGTGACTATTGATTGCTTTGATTTCTTCTTCTGAAAACTGCCTGGTCATATCCTTTGACTATCAACTGTAGAATGGCTCTTATTTTTATAAATTTGGCTCAGGTTCTCTATGTATTTGAGAAATATAACTGTTATTAGAGAAAACTGCTGCAAAAATATTTTTTCTAGTTTACAGTTTTTCTTTCTAATTTTGGCTGCACTGGTTTTGTTTATACAAAACCTTTTAAATTTCATATAACCAAACTTATCTATTTTACTTCCTATAATCCTTTCTATCACTTATTTGGTCATAAACTTTCCCCTTGACCATGGATCTAACAGGCAAAATTTTCCATGCTCCCCTAATTTACCTATTTTACCCTTTATGTCTAAATTACTTACCCATTTTGACTCTATTTGGGTCCATGATATGAGATGTTGGTCTACACCTAGTCTGTCAAACTGCTTTCCAGATTTTCCAGCAATTTCTGTCGAATATCGAGTTCCCGAAAGTTTGGATCTTTGGGTTTATCAAATGCTAGATTACTATGGCCATTTACTACTGTGTATCGTCTACCTAATCTATTCCACTGATCTGCCACTCTCTGCTTAGGCAGCAGCAGATTGTCTTGACCATTACCACTTTGTGATAAGAGTTTGAAATCTGGAACTGTAGATATTCTTTACCTCTTGCTCTTCCAGATGAATTGTTAGTATTCTTCCTAGCTCTAGAAAACAATTCTTGGGTAGTTTGATTGGTGAAGCACTGAATAAGTAAATTAGCTTAGGCAGAATTGTCATTTTTATCATATTGGCTCAGACTACCCATGAACAATTAATATATCTCTAATTGTTTAGATATATTTCTGTGAAGTATTTTGTAATTGTGTTCACATAATCCCTGGGCTTGTCTTGGCAGGTAGATTCCCAAGTATTTTATATTATTTGTTATTTTAAATGTTAATTCCTTTATCTCTTCCTGCTAGGCTTTGTTTGTAGAATGTAGAAATGCTGACGATTTATGTGGGTTTATTTTATATCCTACAACTTTGTTGAAGTTGTTAATTGTTATAACTACTTTTTATTAGTTAATTCTCTAGTGATAGTTTTGTTTCTTCACTGCTTATTTTTATTTTCAATTTTTTTTCTTGTCTATTGCTATAGCTAGCATTTCTAATACAATTCTGAATAAAAGTAGTGATAACACAATTCTGCTTCACTCCTGATCTTATTAGGAAGACTCTCACTCATATTTGATAAATCTACTACCTAAAACGTTAAGTCTTTCATAAAAACATGAAAAAGACTAGGCTAAACACAGAACCATATGGGATACCCCTAGAGAGCTCCCACCAAGTTGACATTTATCCACTAGCCTTTGGGTAGCATCATTTAACCAGGTGACAATTCCTACTTCTCCAAGAACTCCAACTTTATTTTAAAATGACTGAGCATTGACTCAGGCTCTTACACCTTCTCAAGTAGAAAGATCTGTTGAATAGAAATGAATTAAAAATATTTATTAAGTTATTGCTGTATATCAAGAACTATACTAAGCACTGTGGATACAAATTTTAAAAGGAAGACAGTAGGAAGAAATATAAAAATTCTCCAAATGATCTCAGTTTTAGTGCTTCTTGGCATGGAAATGGCTAGAATTTTAAGCTTATCCTAATTGAGATGGGGAGGGGAAGAGATTTCAGTTTGGTTATATAGTGTATTAATTATCCTTCCCATACCCCTATCCCCAGCAAATCTGATTAATTCCTTTTCCCTTAAAATGAAATATTTTGATACATTATATGCTTAAATGTGTGTTCAAATATATACAAAAATATTATATAAATTTTAAGTTTGTGTAGCACCATATAAAGCATTTTGCCTCACATCTTTGTGAGGTAGGTAGTACAATCATTTCCCTTTGGCAGATGAGGCAACTGAGCTCCAGGGAACTGAGGTTTATGTTATACAAGTGCCCCACAATCAAGACTTGAACCTCAATCTTTCTTGATTACAAGTCCAGTGTAGTCATACCAAAATACACTGGCCTATCTCTGTTGCTCATGAATAGCAGATATAATTATTTGAATGGCTTTGTCCACAAGAGGACTACTTTCAGCACTTAGCCAAATACTTTGCTAGTACTTCCTAGTAAACTTTATTATGTTCTGGAAGTTACTGATTTGTCAAGAATGAGCTCCTGGAAGTCTTTACTATTCTATATTATAATTGTCTGAGCACAGGAGGAAACTATGGCCTGTGTGAGTAAAAAAAAAAAAATAAAACAACAAAAATGCACTAATTTATGCTTTCAAATTGCAGATCCAATTGGCTCAGTGGACAGAGCACTGGGCTTGTAGTCAGGAAGACCCAAATTCAAATGTGGCCAAACTTATTAGCTGCATGACCTGGGCAGTTCAATTAATCTCTGTTTGCCTTAATTCACTGGAGAAGGAAATGGTAAACCACTCCAATATCTTTGCCAAGAAAACCCATGGACAGCATTGGTATGCTATGGTTCACAGGGTCATAAAGAGTTGGATACGACTGAATGACTGAACAACAATGCTTTCAAATCATAAAAAGATAAATGTCTAGTTCCATGGTTCAGAAACACAAATGCTAAAATTTAACTTTGATTTGGAATTCACTGTTATCTTTTCACTTACATACCCAGACAGCACTTATTGACCTTAGGGAAATAAATTACATTTACCTTTAATTATGAAACAAAACACATATACCAACTTGGTATATACTACAAAGGACCTAGTGGAATCATCACAAATCATGAAAAAAACAATTAAACTGAAGAGCATCAGCACTCAGCAGAATCTAACACAGCAGATGCTTCAATACACGGTTGCTGTTAAACCACATCTAAACAACTGTTTAACATTGACAGACATTATTATTTCATGAATTTTAGCTAAGATCATCATGTGGCAGGAAGAATTTGGAAACCATTATATATAAAAGGAAATTGTGTATAACAGTGTGCAACAAATGAGCTAAGCTTTAATATAATTCTATCAAAATAATCAATGATCTAAATCTATTCAGAGATATTATTATCATGCCTTGAGTACAGAAGAGAATTATGAATCCAAAGCCTAAAAAGTTTTGACTAATAATGGGAGTTGGAATGAAGTGTCCCATTATCTGTAGTCTACCTCTCTCTTTCCTCTTTATTCTGTGAATTTTAGTTGAACATAAGCCTAGTATCAATTCCTGCCAAGGCCAATCTACTTTACTCTGTCTTTTACTTATTAATACTTGGATTTTTTCAAACCAATTCTCAGAGTGACTATTTAGCCAAATTCTTGGTGGTATTCTATGGAAGGAAAAAAAATTTTCTTTACAGAAAGGAAGTTATGACACTAATCCCTCACCTTTACTCCTTCCCACAATTTTTTTCAGAGAAAAGGGGCATTAGGAATGGGAGCTGAGTGAGGAAATATAAACACAGAATCACAACTGAGTGGGATATTTGCTATTTTACTGTTAATCTGACACATCTAAACCAAAGCATTCACAATACTTGATATATTTTTAAGGAAATCATATACAATAGTCTTAGACATAACCACAGAACAAGCAGAACAAGTAAAACTACATAAGGCCTTAAAATATATCCACAGTGTGTGTTATTTCAATATTCATTCATTTACAAATTAGACTACATACCATTAATTTTATTTCTATTTTTCTTTCATAGTTTTATTCAGGCAAGATTCATCCCAGGAAAAGGCAACTTACAGTTTTGTTTTTCTGCATTTTTTTAAAACTACATTAGTTAATACAAAAGTGTTAATGTTCTCTTTTTTCTTTCTCTTCTACTAAGGAGTAAATTAGTAATATTCTCAGATGGCAGCCAAAACCAGAGGTTCTATACTTAAGAAACAGCCAAAGGAAACCTGAATGGGATACAGCAGCAAATGTGCATGTGATACTGAATAAAACAAAACTAAATGAATTTTCAGGCTTCCATACTATTAAGAGTACTGCATTTCTACAGGATCATTCAAAGGTTTAAAAAATGCTGCACACAAAAATCATTCTAGATATTCTAACATCTTTGAAATTTCTAATATGAGAATTTAAATAGTTGCCTCATGGTACTGACTTTGTGACTCAAAGCCAGTTAAAATTCACTGTTATCTGTGACTTTCCCTTTATAAAGTAACCAGCTGGTAAATTAATACACAGGGGGTAAAAATGAAGTCTAACACTGTCATGAACAAAAATAGAAAATGTAAGATTAACCATTAGGATATGGATACAAAAATGGAAACAAAATAACTTTTAACCATTAACCCTGCACAACAGGGTCTTGGTCAACTCTAAGAACTAACATGTTCTCATGGTGTTTACTACAATTTATTTTAACATGACTATTTGCACTTTTTTAGATGTACATTTTTTTAAAAGAATATTACATTAGTGCAACAAGGGTTAATACATTGAGATGTTTTAAAAAATATTTATAAATTCATTTCTGGTATGTGAAAGCATTTGGCAATATTTTTACAGCATTTGATTTTTTTACAGAATTAAAATTTTCATACAGTACTCATCTTGGTGGTTTTTGTTTCTTTTAAAAAAAAAATTCACATAAAATATATAAATTACACAGCTTGATTGCATGTTATTTCCAGTTTTATACCGGTAATTAAAACCTTCATTAATTCTGTTAACAAATCATACCTGTACATTTAGGAAGGCAACTAACATGATTTGCAAACAAAACCTTCAGGTTTTACGTTATTTACCAAGGTGTCCAGTTCAGCATCAAAACAAAACATAGTATGTAAATCTACAAAGCAATTTACAAATTCACTAGTTCATGTGACACAAACTGTTTCAATCGTTCAAGGTACTGTCCATAAAGTTCCACATCATTGTGACCTGCTCCTTCAACCCAGAGAGGCTCCACAGGTCTTTGGCAGCGTTCAAATAATGCGAGGCCATGTGAAAAGTCAATGACTTCATCTTCAGTCCCATGAATTATTAACACTGGTGAGGTTATTTTAGAGACTTTGTCAATGCTGTGAGGAAAAGGGGAAAAGTAAGCTAGCTATACAAATGAACAATGGACCTTTTGCTATGAAAAAGGTAAGATTATTCAGTCATTAAAAATGTCTCTGAATCAGCTCAGAAGAGATTGGTTTTTTCTTGGCTTTCAAATCACGGTATAGTTGAAAGATCATAGACTAAAGAAGACCTGGGTTTGAGTCGCGGCTCTCCCTCCCATTGACTAGCTTTGTGACCTAGGGCAAGTCACTTCACATCACTGGATCTTAAGGGGATAAACAAGAGATCCAATCCCCCTCAGTTCTAATGTGCTATGGAAAAATCAGATTTTGCATATTATTTAGACTAGTCTACTCTACATTATAGTGTTCTTTATGAGGCAGAATATAACTGATAACAGAATATAATAAGATCACTTCTGTTATACCAAAAATCTACTAAACCGGATTCTTACATTAGGAATTTACATATCAGAAGCTAATTTTTTGTCCAAAGAAACAAGTAAAATTCCAAGAGAAAAATCCTCCTTTTATATACATCTCTTCCTCTGAGTTGGATGAGGAAGCTGAGTTTGTGCCTAACTATTCCTAGAGGATCACTCAATAAATACTGCTACCATACTACGTGATCAAAGGCAGCCCCACAGAACTTAAAAATAAGGAGCTGGGGGACTGAGGCATAGCGCATTCCAGCAGAGTTACAACGGTGTAATAGTTTCCTTTGCTAGGAATTCAAATCACCAATATTATGCATTACAGGGCTGGACGGAGAGAACAACAAGTCACGTAAAAAGAAAGATAACTTGTCTCTCTTCTATTCTCCGTAGCACCTAGCCTCCATAACCTCTTTGGGCAGTTAAAAGGTTATTTGGATACCATCCAGAGCTACAGAGTAGGAAATAATTAGTAAAGCAGTATTTACTGAGACTCTGAAATAGAAATGACTCGTTAAGTAAATAGACCTCTGAGTTACCACTGATGAGGACCTGAACGGATTCAGGATGTAACAGTCTTGCTGCTAGATCATTTCATATTTATGTTCTTATAAAATTTTAAAAATATTCATTAAAGTAAGCAAGCTTTTTGTTCTAACCACTGACCATTATATGTCTGTCTTTTGAAGGAATCATTATCAAGAACAGAAAAACGTTTTTCCAGAGCCATAACAAAAAATCCTTTTTGGCTCTGTAACTAATTATTATTTCAACAAGCATGTTCTCACTGCTTCTTCCTCCAGCAATCTACCAAAAAGTATAAACAGCCAATACTTTCTATTTAAAAACAAGTATCTAATTAGAAGTTAGATCATATCTCTTCACAAGGTTATTCTGATGTGAATAAGGTTCATACTCTAAAAAAGGTTTGTTTGTACTGAACTCAGGAAAATAAAAACGTTAAAAATTTTTTAAGTCAAACCTGTTGTATCATAACAGTAATAGGTAATATTTATAGTGCCTTAAAGTTTGCAAAGCATTCAAGATACTATCTCACTTGATCCTCATTTCTATTATTAGCCCTTTTACAGATGAGGAAGAGATTGAAACAGATTGGTTAAGGAACTTGCTCAGGACATTAGGATTTAAACTTAGGTCATCCTAACTTCAAGCCAAGCATGCTGTCTATTACACCACACCTCATTATAATTGATGCACCAATACCTTCTCTGCAACTCATAGTTATACAGAGTTGTCCAGGGTACCGAAAGATTAAATGCCTTGCCTAGGGTTACACAGAGTCAGAACCCACAACTTCTTGACGCCAAGGACAGCTTTCTCTCCACTATGACATACCACCTCTTCTTAAAAAGAAGTTTTAAGGGTCTCCAGTTTTAGAATAGAAATTCATATTCTTGCCCAACAGTTTTTGGCAATTAATAGTCTGATCACTGTTGAATCAGGTAAGAGTTCTGAAGCTAGACATTATCTAGAAGTGTGAGTGAACTGGCCAAAGTAGCACAAGAGTATCTTCTTCACTCCTTCCCTCCACACACTGCCTTGCTTAAAGCACATATGCTTAGTTCTTACCACCATTGACTCACAATGACAAGTTAACTGGGAGCTTCCTCATACCCTATATTAGCTTCCTCCTTTCAAGTCACCAGTCTAAATGGTTAATTTTTAAAAGAACTTTTCTTTGGAGTGATCCTGCTCCCATACAGAGTCACTGGCTTTTGGCTTGTCATTCACAAGCCACTGTGCCACTGCTGATGGAAAAAAGTAAATAGACTGAAATGTGACAATTCTTTCCTCTTAACAAATCTTTCTCATAGACAGCTATGAATTTTTCCTAAATGTTCTAAGGACCAAGCAAATAAGAAATATCACTTCTCCTTTGAAAGTCTAAAAGAGAGCAGAACAGCTGAAGAGATTAAAATTGAGTTCCTGCAAAATCCTTTTATTGTTACATCATCAGTAGCCTTTGTGTGATAAGATTAACTTTTCCCCTAGTTTACTCACCTTTTATACTAAATGGAGTGAACACCCAAGGTGACCAAAATATTTTATATTACTGCTTTACCTTGAAATTTTTTCTATCAAAATATCAAATTGTTTTGAATACTGCCACTTACTTTGGGAATGCATCAAAGCAGTAGGTCTTCTTAGTATCTGGAAAAGCTACCCGCATTCCTGAGGTCAGAGGGGAATGAAGAATGACAGCAGCACTCTCATAACGAGCAGCAAGATCCACAGATGGTACTGTTCCTATACTCTGGCCATATATGATCACATTTTCAGGGCGGATACCATACCTATGAAGTTCAGAAGTTTTAAAAAACATGATTTTTGGGGGGACATGTTTGCTTTTTAGAAAGAATTTGTACTTATCAATAAGTTAAATGCTAGTTATAGAAATTCAGTGTCATTTTTGACTCTTCCTTCTCCCCATATACAATTTCCATATACACCCTATCAATTCTACCTCTTCATCTTCAACATCCTTCTCTCTCGTCTCTCCTGGTCACTATTCTAGTTCAATCCCCTATGACCACTCAACTAGACTATTTGAAACAGCATCCAAAATTGGCCCCCCCAGCTTCGCTCCTATGCTCTCCAACCCCTCCAATATACTCTCCGTGAAGCCGAAAAAATCATCTTCCTTATGACCACAATATTCCTCTGATTAAAAACCTTTAGTACCTTTGCCTCCAATATAGGATATTAAATCCATATCCTGGAATTTAGAGCCCCTACAATTTGGCTCCAGCCTAAGCTTTAAAGTTTAATCTCACTTTGTTTCCCTTACCACAGAATGCACCACTACGTAGTCATGCTACCTTCTTTCTGCCTATGTCCCTTTGCAAAAGTTATCCTCATGTCAGTAAAGTACTCTCCAGTACATCTTTCAAGATTCTTATCTTCAAGAAGAGGTGACATCTCCTCTATGAAGCCTTTCTCGATTCCTTCAGAATATCCTCCCTAAACCTACAGTTCTTTGGCCTTGGATTTACTCATTCAGATACACATATCCCCCTAACAAAAGGCAAGCTCCTTGAAGACAAGGACTTTTTCCTTTGTATCTCCACTGCCTAGCCTCCTTCCTGTTATGTAACAGACACTTAATAAACTCACCATTCTTACTCTAGGTCATAAAATATTTAGAGAGTTGTAGTTAATTTATCTTAAAATAATTCATACTACTATCCTGCTTGTTTATTTTAAACTAGATCACTGATATGATTTTAAGAGACTGCATTTATATTCAACTGAACATATAACCCTTGATTTTTATCATTAATTTGTTTCTAAATCTGACACAAACATTGTAATATGAAATGAATGAGTTTTTGTCAAACAGCACATGAGTGCTCAATCACTTTTTTCTTTGAGACCTCATAGAATTTGAAGGCCAAAAGAGAGATCGCTTTTCTAATGAGTAAAAAAAGCACAGTGATAAAAGTTGACACAACTTAAGGAAATATTTTCTAAGTTGCCCAAATCCACTTGTAAAGATGTTTATAGTTAAATAATCTTTTTTCATAAGATGGGAGAGAAAATGAAAAGTCAATGCTCACTTTACAAGAAAAAGGAAATTTATAGCCAGAAAGAAACTTATAGATCCATCTAATATAACCTTTTTCATTTTCTAAATGAGGGAACTCAGATCCAGAGAAGGTAGAGTCATTTGCTAAAGGCAACAACTCAGGTTCCAATTTCATGGTCAAATCAGGCATACTTTCCCACTATACTAAAGTGCTTTTATGGCAATAAGTTGAAAGACAGTGGGAATGAGATGAAATTATTCAATAAAATAATGATTTAGGTATGATACTCCACTGATTTATCCAGGTAACCCTTGTCACTGATAATGGAACATGTTAAAAAAGATTAAGAAATAATTGTAAATCACCTTTTTTTGCCCTTGTATAATCTGAGGTGTGGGTGAAGTGAGGAAATATTAAGAAAGCTGTTCACAAAAAGGAAAAAGATATTCTTTGCTAATTATGAAATAGTGAATTCTACCCCCCAAAGTGTCCTCTACATTAAGTAACTTTCACCTGAAAAAATAATTTTAATATGGTATATATGAAGGGTTACTTTAATATTAAGAGGTCAACAAGCTGCTTTTATAAATCAAGGGATGATTTTTTTGAGTTCTTGAGTTGGTAAATAACTTAAAATTTTAAAAAAAGAGTAAACGATGAAGCACAGGATTGAAAATATGTTATGGTTCAACTACTAATTCTCCAAATACCACGAGGCCTAAAGTAGAAGAATAGAAAGGTAATTAATATAGACCAATGGGGTCCACAGACGTTCTTCAGATTTGGTTTCAATGCAATAACACAAATACATTTATTGGACCAAATGAAATTTTATGGTCTCTTTCCAACTCCATTCCTTTCAGATTCTAATCAGGTTCCCCTACCCCCAAATGTGGCATAAAAATAACTGATTTGCCTAAAAATTCAGTGGCAGAATCAGAATGTGTGTTTTAGTTTCAATATGCTTAAGAGTAGTAGAACCATGCTATTATTTTTACATAAAATTAACTCCTATGAAATAAAAATTGAAATACCATCATAGAAATAGTGGGATAGAAAAAAAATAAAAACACCAAATTGGTCTAGGAGTCAGGATACCTGGACTTACTTCCACCTTTGCCATTAAGTAGCAATCATAGAGCAAGTCACTTAACCTGTCTAGGTCTGTTTTTGCATAGGAGTGGACTGGAGAAAATGAACTGTGAGGTCCCTTTTTAGCCATAAAATCCTGTGACTTTGTAACTCTTAAAGATTGAAAGCAAATATAAAGCACTAATAATCTTTCACATCAGGGAATAAATTAATTCTATACAATGTAAAGGGAACAGAAAAAGATCAATGAAATTCAAATTCGCTGCTTAAAACTCAAAGTATCAATTTCAAATTTTAACATTTAACTCCTCCCCCATACATAGAAAAGCAATATGACATAGTGCTTGGAGAGCTGTCCTCTAAAACAATAAGATGTGTTTCAAGTCATAACTCTGACACACTTCCTGGATGTGCGACCATAGGCAAATCTCTAAGACTCTAACCTGCAGAAATGATGCCCACCTGCCTTAGTAAAAGGAGTTTCCTCACCTGGGAGTTCCCTATATCAATAAAATCACAATTTCAGTTTCCCTTTCTAATCCACAAGGTATATGTCACATCACAGTCTTACTTAATAATTTAGGGAACCAATGTAACCTGATAAAATATATTTGATACAAACACTGCCACAAGTTAGGATATATGAGGTTCTTAGTATGTAAATAATACAATTTCTTTAATTGTTTAATCAGTGAGTATGCCCATAAAAACAATGAGATTTGCCTTTTATTTTAGTTTCCCATCTAAACAATGAAAATCTAATTGCTAGGGAAAATTATATTCATCTTTATTAATTTATAATGTTAGGCACAACATTTAAATTACATTTTATTTTGAATGCAAATATGGTAACTAACAGATGTGTTGGGGCAGGGGAGGAAAGAATCACTAGGAATTTTATAAATTCCTATTTTTTGGTTATTTTGAGACTGTTCACTTTATCTTGACCAAACTGAAACTGCAGTGGCCACACATGGGACTTATCCTCATCTAGGTACTGATCAAATCTCAGTTTTTTCCAACATGGCTCAATTTGCTTTTCCTTAGGCAGTGTGGTGGTTCTACACACTTGGAGGCCCACCACATTGGTCCTAATCTTAGTGCAGACTCCTGCCTGGCCAGTCCTACTGGAGCTCTGAACTCCCAAATTCAAGTTAATTCACCAACCTAAGCCTCCCCCAGTAGCACGTACAATAGGTATGTGCCACCATCCCTGGTTTCTTATGATTTTTGGATGGCAATTAAAAAACTAAACACACATTAAATTAAACTGGTCTATCATGTTCATGGTATTTTAAATCTGAGTAAACAAATAATTCACATTTACCTTGTTCTAAGAGCCAACCAAGCTGCATCAACATCTGCATAAAGGTTCTTCTCTGTTGGTTTCCCAGAACTTGCTCCATATCCAGAATAATCATATGAAAATATATTGCAATTAATCCTTGAACCCAGTCCTATGTAAAAACTGCTCATCTGACCAAGGTCAACAGCATTTCCATGTGAGAAGAGTAAAGTATATTTGGCATTGGGCGAGCAACGCACAAACATACAGGCAATCCTGTTACCTTTACTGGTTCTAGTCATAAAACACTCAATAGCATCTTTTTCTCTAGAAGAGTACTGCCAGTCTGCTCTTTCTGAAAGATGTAGGGTCCAGCGACTTCCACTTTCATCACACATCAGAGTGTAAGTAGGGTCAGGTGGTAAAAATGCTAATTTAGAAGCAATTTTCCCTGGGCAGGGCGGACAGCAGAAGAGGCAACATAGTTCACCAAATGAAAGATTATTCATCTTCTATTCTGTAAAAGAAAAGGCAATAATTGACTTTTCAAACACTAATTATGAGATTTGTACATTATTATATTGTAGGAGGTTATAAAGACAAGAATGAAATAACTCGTGGCAAGTTTTATGGTTTTTAAGGATCCAGGCAAGTGTGATTTTTGAGAAATGGAAAGTCTGTAAAGCAATGGTTGGGCAAGTTCCCTTGGTAGGGTCACATTCAACTGACAAAAAAGGTCACTGTTCTTTGAAATTTCAAACTGAAATGAATAATATGTCCTTCACAAATGTGGGAAATATGAAGAGAAACTGAGGAATCAGAGAAGTTAAGGGTCTAGCTCATGGACACAGAACTAATACGCACCTACAAGTTTAGAGCCCTATCTATTAAGCCACATGTACATAATAGAAAACTTTAATGTATTTTATAGTTTTAATGTTGTTTGTAAAATATTCAGAATCCTATGGGGGAAAAATATGACCAAAAGGATCCAGAATGCACAACCTTAATTATTTAGAATTTTGTCTATCTGAGATGGGATAGACCTCTTATAGTTTTGTGCAAAGATTCATTTGTGCCAAATTTATGGCAAAATTTATTGGAAGTAGAAGTTACACTAATGAAGGCAGGACAGATACATGTATTATTAGATTAAGAAGACATATCTATTAAAAAAAAGGAGAAATTTTAAAATAGCTGAAATATGACAATGTTTTAATTTTCATGTAAAGTAGCAACTTCCTAAGAAGCAGAAACAAAAACTTTTCCTTGGCCTCTCTTTTTGATCCTTCATTTCATCCTCTTGTACGAGGCACAGGATAGAACCACCAAAAAATAAACCAATTACAAAAACTCCACACAAGCTGTAGCTCCTACTTCTAGGTATATCCTGCCTTTAAGGAGTGTGCCTTAGAAGATGCTATTTGTACCAAAACCAATAAAATCATTTTGTGGAATGACTAAAATGAATGACTTACACTGTGGATCAGAAGTGCTAGATCCCTAATGTTGAATCAGAGTAACTTGTTCCCAATGGAATTAGCTGGTCACACAACGTGCATTTTTTCTTAAATGTAAATGCCTTTGAATGAATAACACAATGAAAAGGTGCTAGAAACGTAGTTATACAGGGATGCCATAAAACTCTTAAATTAGCAAATACATCGCACAGAGTAAAGAGAGAGACTAGGTCAAGAAGAGTCTAGGCAAGACAACAAGGAAATCTCCATCAATCACAATCTTGGTATAGATTGTTCTGGTTCTGCTTGCTTCATTCACTCTGTATCAGGCCACACAAGTCCTCCCAAGTTTCTCTAAATCTGTCCTCCCCCATGATTATTTGGTGTGAGAAGACCTTCCTAAATCCATCAAAAGAATCATACACAGGGTTACCCACGGGAAACACTCTTCTAAGCTTCAATTTTCTAGCCACCAGAGTTTTATAAAAGACGGGGGTTTAGGAGGTAAGAGATGGACAGAAGAGTAGACTCTTAAGTCTGTATATTATTTCCTGAGCTGGTCAGGGCAGAGTTGGTAGCTGTGAAAGCTCCTAAAGATCTTTCTAGATGTAATGCTGGCTTAATTGGTTCCCCTATTTCCTTTTTTCTCCCTATAGCCCCCAAAACTTGTTTTAGTTTCTCCCTTTTTCTACTGTCACCCATCCTTTTCTTCTACTTTTCCATTTTGTCTAGACTCTTGAATAAGTACCGAAATCATTGAGTTTTCTAAGGATTTTGAGATAAGAGGGAGACAGATGCTTGGGGAGGGAAAAAAAAAATAAGAAAGGGACAGTTACAATAAATCTTAAGTCCACAGCAAAAATTTATCTTCTTTACTGACCTCTTTTGTTCCTCACCTCAGAAATTACCATTATAAGCAAAGAAAAACTTGGCAGCGTAAATATGTTTTAAACTAAGTCAACTTACAGACTGGTTAGATTTGTAGATTACAGTACTCCTCCATTTTTATTGTTTTGCTTCAACTCACTGTAGGGGATAAACCAAGACTTCTAACTTGAGGAAGGGCTGATGTGTTATTGCTGCTAGATTTGGCAGGGACCTGCTTTTTTGAAGTCTTCTCTTTGTCTCTGAAATCACAGGTCATCTCCATCACCACCCCAATTTGTTTTTTTGTGTCCGACTTACTGTCCACTGGGTTTTCTTGGGAAGGATCTTGGAGTGGTTTGCCATTTCCTTCACTAGCAGATTAAAGCAAATAGTGGTTGAGTGACATGGCCAAGGTCAAATAGCTATTAAGTGTCTGAGGCTGGATTCGAACTTAGGTCTTTCTGACTTGAGGTCCAGAATTCTCTATCCACTGAGCTATCAAGCTGCCCTATCATCCTAATGCTTTGTGGTAAACTCATGTTAAAAGAAGGTTCTTTCCTTCCTATTCCACTGATTCCTCTCCTGGGTTCAGGCCAACTTATACTAACTCTATAGTTGCCTACTTTACCTTTCTTTCCTGGAGGGCATAAATCAAGGATATGTGGGTAAAAAACTTATATTCATAAGCTAAAGTACAAGGGTTAGGAGGAATTCTGGAAATCATTTTGTTCACCCTATCACTTTACAGATGAGTAAACTCTGGACCAGACTGGCTAAGTGATTTATTCAAGATGGCATGAACCTAGGCGTTTTGCTGATAGGCCACAGCTCTTTCCACTACATCTACTACTGAAAAGGGTTAGCAGCTATGTTCACCGCAAACTCAAACTCTGGCAAAATGAGAAAAAAAAAGGGCTCAAGGAAAAAACCTGCTGAGAGGTCAAAAATGGGATTTGGATAAGTATCTAAAAACTGGGAAGATAAGGGAAGAGAAGGGCAGGCTTAGAGAAAATGGGGCCAAAGACAAACATTAAGACAAATTTTTTTCTAGATGTAGTCTTGGGCTCAAAATTATCTTCAGTATGTTAGCATGCCAGAAGTGGCAACCCTAGCTTATAACAAGACTAATTAATAAGCAAGTTGTACCTAGCTGGTTTAAGAACCTGTAATTTATATCTCTATATAGTTTATACCTTGAGGTCTCCACACAGAGTAAAGTATTACTTTAAATGGTTGCCTGAATACCAAGTGATGGAGTCAAGATGAGAGGAAAAATAATAAAAGGGAGGAGTACCACAGGAAAAGTGAAAGTAGAGAAAGATAATTTTAATCAAATGATGATATCCCTGAATCCTCCGGGCAGTAGTAAAACAAAACCAATGGCAAAAGCACTCATGGAAGTTTTCTGTTTGAATTACCTTGGATCCATTTTATCACAAGTTCTTTAAAATTTGTACTAATCTTGTAGCAAAGTTTAGTCAATAATTTAGGCAAAATATAGAAAGGTCAGGCTGTTTGCAAATAAGGAGTTGAAGTAGGGGTATTGTAGCTTTGTTTTTAAGTCCCAATAGTCTCTTTGGTTAGAGCTACTCATTTTGGCTACAGGAACATCCAAATAGTAAAACTATTTATCCAGGAATTATTTTTGGTTGTGCATTGGTGAGTAGCTATTTTTACTTCTACATTAGATAACACCGACAACTTATGAAAAATATGACGCTTGCTACTGGATGTTGCATAAACATATTTGTAAGACTAACCACTTACAGTGCCTTAACAGGGTACGAATGAGAAGACATTTTAGTTTTAATAAAAACTTTACAATTACTTCTAGTGGTTTTTAGTTTAAAAGTGTGTAAACGAAATTTTTTAAAAGAAGTCTCTTGTTATAGGGGATAAGAGACTAGGTATCAAAGGCAAGAAGATGTGAACTTAAGCAGTTTCGGTACTGCTTCTGACATATTGGCTGGGTGAATCTGAGCAAATCTCTTGACAACTCTCTAAACCTAAAAGTTACAAAGATACATTCTAAAAGAATTCTTCATCAGGAGTTCCCTACACCAACGAATTCATAAGTTTAGACTGTAATTTTCTTCGGTGAATCAGTTTGCCATAATGTGATAGAACTTGATCTATAAAAGACTAGATTCAAATGCCCTGACAATGGTGTGACAATCAATGTCCCACAGACAATTCAGAGTATGTTTAAAATAGAGCTGATTTTCCCCCTGAGACACCCCCCAAGGGGTGAGGGTGGGGATATAGCTTTCAAATGCACCAACATCTAGGTTTTGAAACTTGACATTAACTTTGCTGCCTCATTCTCTTTCACTCCACATTTGCCAAAACTTGTCATTTACTTTGTTCAAAGAAATTTTCTAAAGTTAAGTGGAAACTACTGAAATGTTTGCTCTTGCTAATTTTTTCCTGTTTTTTGATAAAGACAAAAAGACATTTCTCTTAAGAAAAAAATAAACCCAAACCCGGATAACGTAAGAGGCAGCTAGGTGACACAGTGAATAGAGCACTGGCCCTGGAGTCAGGATTATCTGAGTTCAAATCCGGGCTCAGACACTTCACACACACACACACACACACACACACACACACACACAAACTAACCATGTGACCTTGGGCAAGTCACTTAACCCCAACTGCCCTCCAAAAAAAAAAGCAAAAAAAAAATATTCCTTAAATACTGTAGAAATATCTACTATATTTCTTCCTCCACTCTTCAGTAATTTATAGATTAATACTAATTTTTAAAAGCAATTTATTTAAGAATCTTCCTTCATCAGAACTAGTTATTTCAATAATTTATTCAAGCATTCAAAGTCATATCCTATTACTATCATATACAAAGGATAATCCAAATTCTGTAGTGACATTATAATTTTGCTACAGTGAAAATTATCAGAAGTTAGAAAGATAAACTTTTTCCTTCAAGGCAATAAGATCAAGTATCTCCAAAATGAGAAACTGGAGAAGGATCAAGCTCATAAAGTACTCCCAGCACCATGATGTACATATTTTTTTCTATACCAAGTCTAAATCTTACTATGCCACTGCTCCTGATAAGAAAAGGCAAGATGCAAATAAAGGGCAATTATGATTGTAGATGGTAAGCAAACAAGTACCCTCCAATTAAAGCCACATAAAGTCAGGTTCACACTCTTAATGTGTCTAACATGACTTACTGCCACATAAAAGCCAATTGTGATAAAACGAAAATTTGATCTTAGCACTCTCAAAGGCTCCATATATTTAGTGTTCTCTAAGTTCAAATGAAGTAATAGATGGACAAAATTTTTTTTCTTAAAATAATGGATCCCACCTTCTATAACGAAAGCCAATTTCACAACCCTTAATTTATCTGAAGACAAGCTTACATGTGGTAAAGTGAAGCCAAATTAAAACTACTAAGCAAAACTATTCTCTTGGTAGACAATTTTAAGAACTTGCCTTCCAAGAAAGCAGGACTATTTTTTTGGCCTTTGTATCCCCATTACTTAACACAATGCCTAGCAGAGATTAATCACTTAATAAATTCTTGTTGTTCAAAAACCATTTTCCCATCCCACTCTTCATCCCCAAATATCTCACCGATTCAATTACTTCAACTGAATGAGCATTCTCAAAGTGTGCTTCTTCTATATCACCTTTGAACAAAAATATTAGGTAATCCTTAGACACTTGAAAGCCATGTGGAGTTTTTTTTCTTTCTTAGAAATTTAAGTTCTGGAAGGCATCCTTTTTCCAAATAAACCTATTTTATCCACATTAAAGTTTTGTTAGTCAGCATAGCCATCTTCTTTGATTATTCAAGACATCAGAATATTTAGCTGCCACACAGCCATCTGCACCAGTCACCTCTCCTGTAATTATAAAAGTATGCAAATGAATTTGATTTTTAAAGTGATTCAACCAACTAATGCAAGCAGTAAAAGTTTCTTCACTATTCATTTGATTTCCATTTTCTTTCACCATCTTATAGAAACTTAAAGCTTTTGTATAAGTGAGATGCTTTGCTAAGAATGCATTTTTGACTGCGATCTTCATTCCATGCTACCTACCACTGTGACACATCTTTTCCTTGCAGCTGTTTGTAAACCACAAAAAGTTGATAGAACTTTGCCAGTTTTTATTTAGCTTATTTCGACTGGATGATTTATACAAAAATAAAATGCAGGTTTGGTTTGGTAGTATTAAAACTACAAATCTACCAGACCATATTAAAATATAAAACCAATTTAAAAATCATATCATTATACCACTAGATTCAGAAAGTGCTGCTTACAAATACAACGCCAATGAGGAGGAACCTACTATTGTATTAGGTTGATCATTCTGCTTTTAGATATCTATAGTCATCTCTATGAAACTCCTATTCATTATTCCTAATTCTGCCTTTTCCCAACTCAGAACAAGTCAATTCCTCTTCCATACAAAGACTTCAAAAACTTGGAGATCTATATTATCATTATCTTTCTTCCTCTGCCCTCCAGACTAAATATCCTCAGTTCTTTCAACTGATCCTCACGTGGTATGAATTCAGTGAGGGTCCTTGTCCATTTCGGCTGTACTCTTCTGGATACTCTTCAATTTCCTTTCTAACATTTGCTCCCCAGAACTGAACACAATATTCTAAAAGTGATCTGACTGGAGTAAAATATAGAATAACCATCTATAATCACCCACTGAGCTTAAAGTCTTCCATGAGATAAATTTGGCAATACGCAGAGAGTTACAGGGGATCAGGGAAGGTTTCATAAAGGAAGTGGTATTTGAAATGTGCTTTAAAAGAATAGGTATAAATTCAATAGGCATAGAGGAAGAGGTGGGAGGGTGGGGAGGATTACAAGAAACAAGTTAAGCCATGAGAACTTGGTGTGCTTGGGGGTAGAGAGTAATCCAATACAGTAATAAAAGGCTGGAAAACTAAAGTGATAGCAGGTTGTGAAGGTCCCTGAATATAAGGAAAAGTTTGAAGTTTACTCAGATGGCAGTATGGAGACTTAGATCTCTAAGGAAAAAAAGATAAACAACAGAATGAAAGATTAGTGGTCTCACACTTCTTCATGAAATAAAGCTCTACATTTTTAAACTTAATATTATTTTGGTGGTTTTGTATGGCTGCTCATCATAGAGTAATTCTGAAGAATTAAAATAGAGGATTACTCAAAGGGCAACAAAGGGGCAGAATGAGGAACAGTTTGTGTGCTCCAATGGCACCTGTTATATCAAGAAAAAGCAAGGAAAGTCCTTAGAATGCTGGGTTGATGCCCTAAGAGCAACTTATGGGAGGACATAGTTGACACAGTTGAACAGGTTAGCTAAGTATGGATGGGTATGATTTGTATTAGTGAAGGTAATACCCACATCCCTGAGTTCCCAGATCCATAATGTATTTTCACTAAGCTCCTTTAAAATGGGCTAAGGCCAGTACTTGACACAGTGTCTTGGACACAGTAGATGATCAATACAATTTTAATTGAATTTTGGTTGAACATTCTTTTCTGGAAAATCTAATTAATGATAAAACCTTGAGTTAGTCAAGTTTTTGTTGGACAGTATATTTTTAAAAGCTGACAAAAATCATACAAACATTACTTTGGAATTTATTACTTATAAAGTTTATAAAAGCACTGTTACCAACTGATTTATTAAGAGCTACTTAGTAGTATTCTCATACAGAATCAAATACTACTCTAGGCAGACAGTTATTTCACAATGAAGGTATAATATAATGCAATGTAATATATAATGTAATATACACCCAGTAACATGGAATTTTGGAGCTGGAAAGGAACTCACAGGCCATCTAATATAACCCTTCATTTTAGAGATGAAGAAACTAAGACCAAGGATGGTAAATGATTCTGTGGCAAGTGGGAGAGCCAATATTTGATGTCACTAACCCTGAGAATATCATTAAAATTCTTCTTCAGTTTCTTTATCTGTAAGGATTCAACACAAAGGAGGTGGTCTCTTGAAAAGTAGCATTGTTTAGTGAATATCAAGTGAAAAAGTACTGAATGTGGTGTCATTAAGACCTACATTCAAATCCTACCTCAGTAGAATTTCCTAGCTGTGTGACCCTTTGCAAGTTACTTAACTTCTCTGTCTTTATTTTCTCATCTATAAAATGAGGAAGTTTGGAATTGATGACCTTTAAGGTCTCCTTCAATTCTACATCTATGATATCAATAACTCAAACTGTAATTCTTTCAGAAAAAAAGACTTGCCTATAAGTTTGACTTCTATAATTTAAAAAAAATCATTAATTGATGATAAACTTAGAAATGTGTTTTCTCTTGAAGAAAAATGTCTATAAAAACTACTTAAGATAATAGCAATAGTTGAATAATAATTGCATTTAAAATGTTACAAAACAACTACCTTAAAGGTTTAAAGAAAAACAAAGCCAGCTTAACCGAAAAGGAATCTGAGACGCCCCCCCCCCCCAAAAGTTACAGTACTGAACTTATCACTTATAATTCGCCTCCAACAAATGTCTAACAAGGCTGCCATGTAAAACTTGTTAAGATACCAACTTCCTAGTGTTTTGTACAAGTTGTCTGTTTTTAAAAATTATCTAAACTAAAGGTGAGGTGAGATACAGAAACGACAAAGATGACAATTCTTAAACTTAAATGAACAACAATCAGTTTACTTAGAACATAATGGTTAATGAAACAATAAGGGCCTGATGTCTACGGCTGTGGAGTCCTCTTGGAAATTAAGTTAGTTTTCAGTTTATGGATTACATCTTTAAGATTCCTTCTAGGTCTAAAGCTATGATCCTACAATCCATTAAGGAAAATAGATTCTGCCAAAATTGTTATCTCTGATCTCAATTGAAAAATTTTGCTGATGCTCTCTGTTTTCTTTAGGGAATGCCTGTGTTTCAAAACAACCTTTGTGGAGCCAAACCAAATGATAACTATGTTTGTGTTTATTTTATACCTTGACAGATTTAAACACAGACCTCCTCTCTCCCCCAACTCATACATGAGTATACTTGGGAGTCCCCTTCTAAGAAAATTTCAATCAATAAATCACTAAAAGTTGGGAAGAAGGGTCATAAGGAACAAAATATAAATTTCATGTTATTTAGGCACATTAGACATTAACCTTTTGCATATAGCCTGTTCTAAGCTGCAGAGACTAGGATGCTTAATGAGGGTAGAACTTCTTCCTAACCCATTGCTAACAAGCATGAATTCTATACTGAATAAGTAATGCAAGTCTTACCTGCTAAGTTCAACTTTGTCCTGAGTTCTAGTTCTAGACCTTGAGACAGAGCAGATCTAGCTTCTGCCCAGTGACCTGACATTTTTGCCTTGGAATCCCTAAGCCATAAAAAGAGAGGCTTGCTTGAGTGCCTGTTCCATGCAACTCTCAGTACTATTAAGGATGTACTGAGAGAAACAGCTGCAGAATGAGGGAGGTTACAATCCACACTTTCATAAAATCACATCTGGACTACTGTTCAGAGTACTTCACTTTAGGAAGGGCACTGATCAGATGGTCAAGGAACTAGAGATTGTGTCACATAAGGACTGAATGAAGAAAAGGGATATAAAGGGATATTTACCCTGATGATGAAGACAAAATTTAGAGAATTGGGAACAGATTGTAGAGACTCACATTTCAGCTCTACGTAAGGAAAAAGTTACTAATTATTAGATGTCCAAAAGTGGAGTGGCCTGATTTGGGAGATAGTGGATTGCTCCTCAGCAGAAGTTTTCAAGCGAAGGCTAGCTAATCATTTATTGAAGGTGCTACAGAAGGCATTCCTTAGGTATTTATGTTAGACTAGGTAGCCTCTAGGCCATTTACAACTTTGAACTTTTGTGATGTGAATTAACTGAATTTTTGCCCTACATCCACTTTTCCCTTTCATGGACAAACTCCTATAAAGTCAACTACATCACAACGCTTCCTTTCCTCAACACCTTGAAAATCTAGCTTCTGATACTACCAAAATACTATTGACATTGTTCTTTCAAAGGTAACTTAACTGCTTAAATCCCATCTAGCCTTTTTTTCAGCCCTCATCTTCCTGGACTTCTTAGTAGCTATTGATCACTCCTTATCTCCCAAAACTTCTTTACTCTTTTGGCTTTCAAGGCACTGCTGTCTCCTGGTACTCCTCTCTAATCTCTCCTCAGTCTCCTCGGTTTGATAGTCATTCATCTTTACACTAGTGAGCATGTACGTCCCCCAAGGCTCTATCCTAGGTCCTCTTCTTTCTCTAAATTCTTTGCCTTTGTGGTCTCATCTATTCCCATGGGTTCAATTATCATTTCTACACAGAATAACTTCTAAATTTATATAACCAACTCCAATATCACATAGCTAACTTCCTTATGACTGCATCTATTTTAATATATTATTAACACTTCAAACTCAACATGGCTAAAACTAAATTATTTTCCTCACTAAACTGGATCCGTATTTCTGTTGAAGTCACTATCATCCTTCAAGTCATATAGATTCATAAGCTTGAGTTTACCCACAACTCCTCCTTTGTCTCTCACTCTACATATCCAATTAGTTTCCAAGTCTTTATTAGACTTCTCCTGTTATATCATATTTGCATTCTTCTCCTTTCTAACACAACTACCATAGCAGTTGAGACTCTCATAACCTCACCAAACTATTGTAGTATCCTCCTGTTTGGTCACCTTGCCTCCCTTCTCCAATATATCATCCACACTGTCACCAAAATAATTTTTGTAATGCACAGGTTGGATCAGCTAGATGGCACAGTGGATACAGCACTGAGCCTGGAGTCAGGAAGATTTAAGTTCAGAATCCAAGGTCAGACACTTCTTGGATGTGTGATCCTAGGCAAATAACTTAATCACTGTCTGCCTCAGTTTCCTCAATTATAACCTCTGTATCCCTTAGTTTCTTCAACTGTAAAATGGGGATGATAGATAATAGTGCCTACCTTCCTGGGTTGTTGTGAAGATCTAATGAGATAAAATTTGTAAAGCACTTATCAGCACAATGCCTCATACATGGCAGGTACCATATAAATGCTACGTATTATTATGTCACCCCTCTGCTCTAAGATCTTCAATGGCTCCTTAATGTCTCTAGGATAAAAGAAAAACCCATCAACAGAGCATTTATACTCTCCTTTCTTCCCTTTTTTGACCTATAAGAAGCAAATCAATTCTACACAATCTTCTACCCATAATTCCCTTGCCCTTTTGTCCTATCAGTGATCATGTTTTTCCAACTTCAACCTGGGATTACTCCCACCACCTGCCTATTTTGTTTTGGTTCATTTAACTGTTGAATGGAGCTGAAGGAAAATCAGAACACTGCTGACTGGGCCCACACTGCAGACAGGAAAACAATTTACAGATCCCTAATCAATTCACTGGCATATACTTCATCTTGACTGTTCCAAACCTTCGTGGCACTCCCTCCAACAATTTTCTAGTCAAGAACTTCACCTCATACTCTCCAGAAAAAAAATGAGACTATTCAACACCCTCTCCTCTCTTCATATCATAGCATTCAGATACCATTTTCTCTCTCTCTCTCTAGGGCACCTTGATGGTATAGTATCCCCCCACCTCCAATTCTCTGTCAAAGTGCTGGTGTGATCATGCCAAATCTCTTATTCTCTCTCCAAATTGGCTCCTTCCAGGCTCTTAGAAGTATCCCAAAGTCTCCCATATCCTTAAAAAAAAATCCTCATTTGATTGATTTTTAAAACCTCCCCAGCACCCCCAATCTCCCATGATCCTATACCTCTATAGTTTAACTTTCATTGGTTAAATTTCTTGAGAAAACAACCTTATACTCTGCTCCTCCAAGGAGTCCACTTCCTAGCTCAGTCTCTCCACACTGGCCCTTTTACTAGGGGAATCTAGCATATATATAGATACTCCCTCAAACACCCTGAGCTCGGCTTCTGAACTGATTTATTTCATATGACCAATATACTGTTCCATCTTACATGGGACACACAAAGATATTCATGCCTTTGATCTTGCTACCACCCACAAATGGACCACTTCCACATTTATGAATTCTGAAATTGCCTTACTTAATCTTAATCTATTCTCATTCCACCTCTCCTCCTTTCTTATAACCCCAAATTCTGTTCTTCACCAACATCAGGACTTCTAGTATCTCAGTTCTTTCCTAGGCCATCACCGCTGCATCACGTGTACTCTCTTCCCTTCCCCATCTTGTCTACTTGGTGAACCAGCTCAACTACATACTGTCTTCTTGAGTCCCTTTCCCCCAATTTGGCCCTTATAATCCTTAGCCTTGGATCACTCCCACCATTCACTTCTTTTTCTATTACATACATGCTGCTGAATGAGGCTGGAGAAAAATAATAAAATCATGCTGACTGGGTCCACTAGAAATCTATGTTACATAATCTCAAATGGGCTCTCATTGCAGCAAGGCAATTCTTTTACACCTTCCTAATTAAGCTGCTATCCCCCCACCTCGGTGTATTTTCCAAACACTTTCGTCCCTCCTCAAACATCCCATGGCTTCCTCTTCCCACCATGCAAGAGCTCTCTTCTCCCCTCCTCACCTCACATGAAGAAGCTGCCCTTTTCCTTGTTAAGGCAAATACCAATCCATGCATTGATCCTATTCCATCCTATTTTCTCCAGCTTACAGCCCCTTCTATCATTCCCCTTTCTCGTACTTATCTTTACTCTCTCCCTGACTATTAGCTGTTTCTCTGCTGTCAATAAATATGTGCAGGTCTCCTCCAACCTCAGAAAGCCATCACCTGCCCATCCATCCCTCTGCTAGCTATCATACCATATTTCTCCTCTCTTGTGTAGCTAAACTACTTGAGAAGGACGTCTATAAAAGGTGCCTTCACTTCCTTTTCTCTCACTCTCTTAACTCTGTACAGTCTGGCTTCTGACCTCATCATTCAATTGTCTTAACTGACATATCTAATGATCATTTCTCAATCATCCTCCTTGACCTCTCTGCAGCAAGTCACCATGGATGGGCTCTTTCTCTTGGTTACTTTCTCCTCTATAGGTTTTTGGACACTGTTTTCTCCTGGTTCTGCTTCTACATGTGATTACCCTTTCTCAGCCTCCTTTTCCTCTTTCTTCATCCACATCACGTCCTTTAATTGTAAGACATCCCCCAAGGTCCTGCCCTAGATCCCTTTCTCTTTTTGATGCTGTACTCTCTACTTGGTGATCTTATGAGTTTAATTACATTCAATTATTATTTTTAAGTTGATGATTTTCAGTTCTAATCTTTCTCGATCCACATCTCCAACTACCTCTTGGACATCTCACACAGGATTTCTCAGAGGAAATTTCAAACTCACTGTGTCCAGAACAGAATTTATCTTCCCTGCCCAACCCTCCCCATTCTTAACTTTCCTATTACTGATGACCACCATCCTCCAAGACACCCAGGTCTATAATCTTGATTCCATTTTGACTTCTCATCACTCCACACAGCAAATCCATTGTCAAATCTTGTTTTGCAACCCTCTTATACCCTCCTCTCTACTAATGCAACCACAGTCTTAGTTCTGGTTCTCATTATCTCTCACCTGGACTATTTTAATAGCCTTCTAACTGTTTTTCCTGACTCAAGTCTCTTCCTATACTCCAATCCAGCCTCCACTTTTCTCTAAGATGACTTCGCTAATGAAACCCCAAAAAGGGGGTGACTAGGTGGTACAGTAAATAGAGCACCAGCCCTGGAGTCAAGAGGATCTGAGTTCAAATTTGGCCTCAGACACTGAACACTAGCCATGTGACCTTGGGCAAGTCACTTAACCCCAACTGCCCTGCATTCTCTGCTCCAAAAAAGCAAGAAAAAAAAGACTCCCCCCCCCCAAACAAACCCAAAAAGGGGTCATAAAAAATCAGACAGGACTGAAAAGGACTAAAGAATAACAAACATGTTGAAATCTGATAGGCTCACAAGCCATTGACTTTAAAAGTTAAAACCAAAGTGATAAAAATGGAAAGCGTAGAGATTAGTGTTTAAAATTAATAGTTTATCCAAAGTTTACGCAAGCTCAATTGACTATATTATTATATAAAAGAGATCTGATTTTTATGTCATCTCTCACAATATTTATAATCAATTACTGTTATTTCCTTTGCATCAAGACCTTCCTAATTCTATTCAATGAACAAAAGATGAATTTAGCACCACTTAAAGTCTTTGAACAAAACATAACACTAACTGTTTAAAGAGGTGGTAGTGGGGGTTCTACAGCTCTCCAACACAGAAGTTACTAAACAGTACAATAAATACAATAATATTAACATAGTATTAGAAATATAAAATTATATAAAATGTTAAAAATCTTTTCCAGAGAATTATACACATACAGTAATTTTCACTTTGGAGTTATCTGAAAAGGAAAGAATTCATTTGTTTTTCAAGCTGGATGTTACCCAGAAACATATGTTTCTCATCACTGCAGTATGATGGAAAGTACAGAAGCTTCTAAGTCAGGAGACATCGTTCCTTGTTCCAGCTCTGTTACTATCATGGCTATCCCATCATAATGAAGACAATATTTTTCTGGACATCAGTTTCCCCATTTGTAAAATAAAGAGGCTGGACTGCATGATCTATAACATTCCTGTCCTGGTTCACAAATTTTATACCTAAGATAAACTGTAAGTAACACTTCTCAAACTATATTTATAATACGTTATAGCCTTAACTAAATTCCTTTAATTTTTAGTTGGCTGAAGGAGGAAAACGATAAGTTTACCAGTCAGTTTAGAGCTTAAAGTGATCACCTGGTTTTGTTTGTGAGCGTAGTGAAGAAAGGAAGCAAAAGAGAAAAATACCTATTGGAAACTAAAAAGTCTTTTTTTCTTGGGCTCACACATTTTCTTAGCCCTAACCTCTTACTATATCTAGAACCTGCACAGCTCTCTCTCACTCAAACCAAAGTCAACTGCAAGTCATGTCATCATTTCCTTGATGCCATGGTCCTCTTCGAAAACAAAGGACAAACACAACAGATCTTCAAAAGTAAAACACATGTTGCTTACATGCTCTTAGAAGACCATAATAAAATACAAGTTCTTCTCTGTGTAGAAGAGTAAAAGATCCCCACGACAATTTTTATATCACCATGTGACTACTGTAAGATTACATTCAATTTTTATATTCATTTTTCCTCATATGAAAAATGAGTTTTAGTACACTAATTTTATAATAATTTCCCCAAGACGAACATTTCAATTTAAGAAATATACTTTTTTTTTGCCTTTATATTTCAGGGGAAATCAACTTAAGGAATATTACACAATATGCAAAGGCACAAGATTTTAGCAAAGGTATTGGAGGATGGGAAAATTAGTCAACATTTTTCCTTTACTTGCTGTGTCCCCTTAGTTGATTCAACTGTTTTCGTTTTCTCAACTACAAAATGATACATACGTCAATCAATGCCTATTTTTGAGATGTGGAAATCAAAGAGGTAATTCTTATAAAGTAATCTGAGCTCCCTTGAAGGTATCTCACACCACAATAAGTGCCAAAGAAACAACTACAGAGGTGGAGCAAACATTCCATTATACTTCCTTTTCTGCTTTCTTTCATATATGGTTTTTCTTTTTACTTCCAATTTTCAAGTTGCTTTTTCTTCTTCTCTTCTATCTACCACTAATTATATATATGCATGTTATTTACCACCTGACCATTCCAATTTTAGACTCCTAGAAAAATGAAACCTGAAGCGGTGGCGAAAAATTCATTCAGCCATTACATCGATACTAATAAGTCAATAGAAAAAAGATACAAGTTCTTAATTTATAAAAACTGAGATTACAGACAATACTAAAAATGTAAACTAGAAAAAAAATTTTGCAGAGGCAAGAATAACTAGCATATGTAGGTGTTCATCCATTCCTGGTGACTTTAATCATCAAGCTCAAAAACTTGGAATCCTAAATGAAATCTATTAGTAAAAAGCACACCACCATTCTGTGACTATTTCCTTGTCATCAGACTCATGAAACAATATAAATCTTTATTTGGGGAAAAACTTTGTAGGAACACTAAATACATAACAACAAAAAAAAATTTTCTTAACAAAGATCTATATCTATACCAAACTCTGGGAAAGATGGAAAATGAGTTCTGATACTAAACTAAAAACTAAAAAACAAGAGCAAATAGACAGAATCCATAAATGTCTTAACTATTCCATAGTTCTTAACATAAAATGTTTAGGAATCAATTCAAACTCCTTTAAAAAAACAGAAAACTGAAATATCAATTATCTCTAATGTTGAATTGAAAAATGACTTTCAAAACAATGCATATGATTGTTTCTATGTTCTCATGGCCTTTCCCAAGAAGTTAGCAAGTGGTAGAAAACTATATCATTCCTATCTAAAAGGTGTGGAGAAACTGAATTTGATGAAGGGTGGATGATTTGACTGAAGCTGTAAAGCAAGTCAGGGAACTCAAATCAAGAGCTTAGTTCCTCCTTATGTTTACTAAAAAAGAAAATAACACATTTAATAAGATGCTTTTTGTTATTCTGCTTATCACAGTAAGAATATATCAAGTAGTTTCCCACAAAACTGCAAAATGGGTATAAATTTTAAAAGAAACATAAGCCCCCAAAACCAACTAGAATGTTTCACAGCAAGAGAGAGGATCAAACCTGCTTAGCATTCTAAATCTAATCTTGGCTTCAGCAATTTAACCTCACTAATGCCAAAGAGGTCAAAATGATAGGTGATAGAATATTAATGTCCTTGGAGAGTCATGGGTTTTTAGAAATGGAAAGAGCTTTAGAGATCAACCTCCTCAGTCCAAATACACTTCAGTGTGATTACCTTAACAGTGTTTTCTGAAACAGTCTTGCTGTGCTCAATGAATCCCCGAAGAATGTCCCAAAAAAAGAAAGCAAAGAATATAGGCAAAAGCACATGAATTAGCGTAACTTCCTATTTCAGATAACTGCTGCCACAGTATGGACATCATAAGAGATTAAAACTGATTTTTTAAAACTGATTTTGTTTGTAAACTCACCTAATGAGACTTGAATGTTACTACAATAGCCTATCACACACTAGCTCACAAACTCTAATTCCAAATGACTGACACCAGCTGTGTGACCACTGGCAAGTCTCTTCTAGGAACCTCAGTTTCCTTACCTATGCAGTGTATATAAGATGATAATAACCACAAGGTATTTACCCTACCAGTATCAAATGAGCTAATAAATTCAAAATATTCAGAAACTTGAAGAGTTATACTTAAGTCAGTCATTAGAACTGTTTATTTATTATTATAATTATTTATTTATTAGACTCATCTCATGCCATTACTGATCATAAAACATGGATATCAAAGAATAAACTATCAAAATCACCTAGTATGTCTCATTCTATATGCTAGGTTAATAATTAAGAATAATCAAAATAATGAAATAAGGCTACATCATATGTTCTACAAACATATTAAAAGGATGTCTTTCATTTTAAACATTATATAAACTTTTTTGGAGTCTTTGTTCCAAAAAAATTTTGCCAAATTCACTTTAGGAAGACTTAAGACCTGAATTCAAATCCCCTCCCCTCCAGATACTATTAGCTGTGGAGCCTCATTAACAATTTACTAAATCTTTATGTGCCTCAGTTTACTCATCTGTAAAACGAGATTTAAAAAGATCCCTTCCAACTTTAAAACTATTGTATGTTCTCTTATCTAACAAAACTGGAGGGGGGGAAGGAATCAAACTGCGTACTTTTTTTAAGAGGATGGCAAAAATTCCTCTTCAAACATACTTTTTAATCCACATAAAAATTTATGTTATGACCTGACTGAGATTCAGAGTACCACGAAGTTTTTGAATTTTTCTTTAAACCGCACAATCCTCCAATTTAAAAAGGGGATTCCTGATGTAACGACTTGGGAGGGGGCGGTGACCAGTCCCTGAAACGGAGAAAATACGCTTCCAAAGCAAAAGGGAAAGGGAAAAAAACAAAACAAAGAATCCCAAAACACTTCGCTCCCCCAGAGCGACCAGACCCCCCAATCTCTGCTGCCTAATCGTTCCAGTCATAAATCAGCCTTGTAGTCAACTCGAAGGAGGTTATTTAAGAGTCATCTGGGGTCATCTAAGGCTGGGGCATCCCTACCAGCGACAGGCTTATTCCTATTCCCTAGGAATAAGCAAAGAAAGAAAATGCTTCGCCGGACCTCTCCCACGCCTTTTATCTCCCCGCGGGCGGCCAGGGGCTCCCCCACCTAGGGGCAGGATTCATCAGCACCGTTTCCGCAATGACAGGACTAATGCAGAGGCAGCCCCCCCCCCCATCTTAGTCCTACCCCTCCCCCCAACTAGTCCCACCTCCACTCTCCCAGACACATGGCGGGGATTCCCGGGGTCCCCAACAACAAAGGCATCTCCCCAGCCTTCCTCCCTCCCGGCCTTCCCCTACTCCTCCCCCTCCTTCCCCCCCTCAGCCCCGCCGGGCTCTGCCTCCTCTGCAGCTCCGGGGCCTAGGCGGTGCTGCAGTAGCAGGAGCAGCAAGAGGGGATAGGGCCGTCCCGTCCCCTCAACGATCCCTGGCCTCATTCTCCACCCTACACCCCCCCCTCCCCCGCCGTTAACCCACCTGCACCTCCAGCGAAGGGCTGGTCTGAAGGAACAGAGGGCGGGGAGAGCCTCTCCCTCCCGAAAAACCGGGAACGTCCGTCCCCCCCTCCCACTCCACGCACACAGTCCGGATCTCTCGCCTCCCTCCCAAAGAGAAGGAATCCGCCGCCGCCGCCGCCGCCGCCGCCGCCGCCGCCGCCGGGGTATCCCTTCCTATGGCGGCGGGTCCTCTTCCCGCCCGGCTGGAGGCTCGGCGTGCTCGTCCGGAGGAGAAAGGACGAGTCCGCCAGCAGCGGGAGGGGGGAGGAGGAAGAAGGGGTTCGGGGGCCCCGAGAGCTCCTTCCTCGTTGCCTCTCGCCCCGGGGCCCGCCTTGCGCCGCCTGGATCGAGCGAGTCTTCTGCTGAGTAACGGCTCGGGTGCGAGAGGCTGCTCTGGGGCCTTACGTCCCGCGTGGTCGTGGTCGTGGTCCCGGTTGCTGCCGCCGCTTCTTTTCTTCGGATGCCCGGCCTCGATAGAGAACCGGCCAGGTCTCTTCTGGTCAGGCCCCCGGGCTTCCTCACGTAGTGGGAGGGGAGAGTGTGGAGCGTAGGAAGGTGTGCGGGGAGGGGGGGGCGGAGATGAGGGGGGAGGGAAGGAGGATAGACCCAGTCCACTGCAAACCCGGAGTTAAGACACCGACTGACTGATGGCCGGGGTCCCACACAACTCGGGCTTCAATCTGTGCGGGGGAGGAGTGACCCATCCTGTCTCTGAGTTCCCGCCAATCAGGAGCCGCCCAGCTGAGCGAGACGCGCAGGAGGCCTCCGGAGCGGCTGAGTGGTGACGGCAAGAGGCGGGGATTGCGGAAAAGCTAGGCCAATCAGAGGGGCGGTTGCGGGCCCCTTCGCTTTGATAGACGCCTGCTGTCGGGCCAATGAGACACTTCCCCTTTCGAAGAAAGCGGGACCAGTCCTAGGGAATTAAGGGAGAGAGAGTGGGTAGTTCGCCCTCGTGGAGTGGTGGGTGCTTGTGCGCTGGGTGTTGCTAAGGACCTGGGGAGTTTCTCTCTGGACCCTTTTCCCCTCCCCCTCCCCAGGAATCACGTGGACGATGGAGGAAATGCAGAAGCGCTTCCTTCCGGGTCACCCCTGGAGTTGCAGGGAACGTTCGTGTTTGCCTCGTGTAGCTGTAGCTCCTTCTGGCCAAATCCTCGGGAGCTTTTTTCCCCCCCCCCTTTTTGGCTCCCCTCAGTCTCTTAACTTCCCAATCCCATTCCTCTTTCCTTCTCACCCTCCCTGGAGGTGGCAACTTCCGAGATGAGCTCCCAGAAGGGAAACGTGACCCGTACCAGATCCCAGAGGCACCAGAACGCATTTAGCTTCAAAAATGACAAGTTCGATACCAGCGTTCAGACGAAGGTAGGGGCCGACCCATCGCCACCGCTCAAGTTCAGGAAGAATTGCTTCGGAGGAAAGGGGGAGAGACCGAAATGGAGTAAGGGTGGTCTTTGGGGGGGGGGGCACCGAACTTTGAGCCTGAATAAGTAGACTCTAAACTCTTCGCCTTGCTACTGTGAACCCTAGGCAAGTCACTTACCCCTTAACCCCCCACCCCCACCCCTCGGGCCTTTGCACCTTTAAAACGAGGGGTTGGAAGTAGGTGATCCTCACCAAGGGTTTGAGGATAGATAGATCTGACGTTCTGTGATAGTGGTTCAAAGGAATCCGGAGTTGGCTGCGGTACAGAACTTCTTCCCAGGATGATGTGCCGGGCTGTACGTCCTGAGAATTTTCTTATGATAAGAGTATTGGTGGCAGTTACTTAGCATTGTAGAGCCCTGGATCCGGGAGTCAGAAAGACCTGAGTTCGGTTTGCACTAGGTTCCTTAAAAGCTGTGTGACCCTGGGCAAGTCACTTAACCTCTTCTCTGTAGTTTCCTAATATGTAAAATGGGAATAATAATAGCACCTACCTCCCAGGGCTGTTGTGAGGATCTAAGTCGAAATTAGTAAAGTTCTATGCAAACCTTAAAGGGCTATAAAAATTCTAGCTGTCATTCGTTGTCAGTTCTTTTGAGGACTGGGGCTCTTTCTTGTTTTTCTTTGTGTTATTTATATGTAGTCCCGTGGTTTACACAAAAGCAGTTGCTTAATAAATATTGAATTGAACTGGACCATGCATTTTGTGTTTCTAATGATAGATATTTGTCAGCTTTCAAAGAATGTTCAGCTTGGTTCAGAAGCCATCTAATCTAAGGAGAAAACTCTGGCCCAGGGAGTTTAAATGACATACCCAAGACAAGCCTCAGAAGCTTCTGGATCTTTCTTTATTGCTTTCTATTTTTCACTCAGGGTTAAACATCTGAATATGTCTTGTGTAGCAAAAGGAAAAGGACTTTCAATACGTGGAATATAATGCAAGCCTTATTTAAGTTGACTTAAAAAAAAAGATCCATGAATAAGGAACACTGTAGTCTATTAGACACCCACAGTTATTATTCTCTTTTCCTTCGCTCTGAACCTGACCTTTACTTTTCCCAAAATTGAGCTGGGATTGAGTACTCTAATCCCTTTTTCCAAAAGAAACCAAACTAAATGAAATAAAGGCACTAGTTCCCCAGGGAATATACCATTCTCCAGGGGATCTGACCTCCCTCCAGGGATCTCTGTAGACTATGGAGCTTATTAATAAATTGATAGTTGACCACCTCCTCCTTCCATCCCCCCCTTCACCAATAAGCCCTGAGCCTTAGGGTTTGTGATAAATAAAAAATTCGACTTGGAGGAAATGGACTTTTTTTTTAAATTAGGTTTTTTTTTTTAGATGAAGGAGATCTGAGGGTATTATGGGAAGATAGGAAGAAACCAAAAGAAGAGATTGAAGATGAGGGAGAGAAAAGTGATGACTGACTGCTCTGGCAAAATCCTGTAGGAGTCAGGAGGGAATGGGATGGAGGGTGAAGGTTCAGGCAGGTATGAGGAACCTTTGGTCTGGAGGCCACACGTGGCCCTTTAGGTCCTCAAGTTCTGCCCTTTGACTGAATCCAAATTTCACAGAACAAGTCCTTTTATTGTTTTATGATTATCCCTTTATTAAGGAAATTTGTTCTGTGAAGTTTGAATTCTGCCAAAGAGAACCTATGTATGCCTATTTTTTGACAAGTAGGATAGTGATTGCTGAGAAGTTTTAAGAAGTGGAGGGAGAAAGAAACATATCCTCACCTTGGATATTCTTAGTTTTCTCAGTGAAATAAGATGCTAGGTCATCTGATATATGTGGAGAGTGGAGAGAAGAGATTGTCCACTGCAGTGTGTTAAAGCTCTGGGGATATAAATACATGCAAGAAAGCACCCCTGTCCTCAAGAAACTTGCATTCTAATAGGTGAAGACCATACATTGGGGATGGGGAGGGTGGTACATTTGCTTCACAGTGGCTTGGAAATACCCTGGAAGTGTTGTGAAGGCCCGGATCCAAGAATATTAGACCAAAGCTGGCTTTTCAGAAATCTGAGCAGTTCCTGGGGCAGAGTCCAAGGTTCTAGTTGGGATGAAGTGGAGGTGATGGTAAGAGAGGAGAGAAGAAAATGATACAAACGGTATTGGGGAAAAGAGAGGCTTACCTCTTGTCTTTTACCTCTCAGCCTCAGTTTCCTCGTTTGTAAAATAAGGAAATGCACCTTGTCCCTCACAGGGCTATGTGGCAATGACTTTATAAACCTGAGGATCCCTCTATGAATTATGAGGACTCTGATAATGATGAGGTCATTTATTCCCCCTGGGGGGGACCCTCAGTTTCCTCTTCTGTCATTTAAGGGAGTTGAAACAGATATTCTATAAAGTTCCTTTGAATTCTTGCACTTGATTCTTTTCCATTTCAGTTTCTTCTTGGTGATTCTTTCTTGATTTGTGATTAATAGGTCAGGAATAAAGGGGCAATATTTTCTTTTACTTCCATTCTGGTAGCTCTCTATTTGGCTTGTAACCTTCTTCAACTCTTTGTTCAATGTAGCTATTGGTCAGTTAAAAAAGACAATTATAAGTAACATGTAGGCTGATATGTAATCTACTAACTACTATGTAATCTACTAACTTCGTTGGCAGCAGTTATAATAAAAATTACTTATGTTACTATTTAATAAACATAGGTGAGGATTTCAGAGTGGTTGGTAGTTTAGTTTTTTAGATCATTTGCATCAAATTAATGAGAATTTAGGAGACAAATAAACTAGTTGAAAATCAAAAAAATCAGGAGTGGCAAAAACAGAATTGAATATGACAATTTTGAAAGTTCTGTTATTCTGTAATGAGATGATATTGATAGGTCATATAAGTAAGTATATAAGTAGTGGATGGGTCTTCTGGAGGAGGTATATGTTAAAATACATCTATATCATGAAGCATTATAATTCCATATTTTCAAACTGAACCATCAGTAATAATAATAACAACAATAATGTGACCTGATATATGCCTGGTTAAAATTAAAATTTGAAAATTGTGTGTTTACTCATGCAGGCATGTGTCTATATGGGAGGTTGTGTGCATATAGGTGTGTCAGTCTGTCTGTTTCTCTGTATCTGTGAGTATCTCAATTCCAGGAGGAAACACTTTAGTTTAGCTTTGGTTGGAAATGGTTTTACTTCCTGTATAGCCAATGAAGTTGGCAATAGTGAATTGAATGGACAGAAAATGCGAAAGATGAATGACTGTTACATGGATTAAGACCTTGTACAGAAATCTGTGAATTAGTTGATGCATGTAAGGGAGAAATTCATAAATGGCTTTGGAAAAATTTATAGTGTACTATTGTACTTTTCGTGTTTATTGTGTAAAGTGTTTGAAAAAAGTATTTTGGATAGTACTAGCAGGTGTAAATAAATGCTTATTAATTGTCACACCATAAGCACACACAGATACTTTACAAATGTAAAAATCTGGGAGATTATACTATTTATGCAGATTCATAATTATGCCAAATCTCAGATTATTTTGTGAAAATCTTGTATTTTTATGTTTAGTCAACTTTAAATTCTTCAAATCAGGTTGGATAAGCTGTCTGGGAATAATCTATTTATCCCAATTCCATGGGATTTCAGGGCCCTATTGCATGAATCAAGGAAACTTGCCTTGGGGAGGCCACTGGTCTGTCATAAAATGCAGATGTAGGCTCTTTGCCAGACTAATGTCCTGTGTAGCTAATTTGGGACCACTTTCCTATACCTCCATTACTTAACTTCTGTACTCTACCTAATCTTAGATTTTCTGATGGAGGAAAAATTGCGGAATATTGAAGAGAAACTTACAGTGAGTTATGCAAGAGTTCTATTTTCTTGGGCTAGAATTAAAGTCAAATTGAGTGGATGACCACTTGGTATATGGATATGCTGCAGTTTCAGCAAAGCAGTATGCTGATATTGTGAAAGAGGTCTGGGATGATACTGGTATTAACAAATAGATATGCAAATGAAAAAAGTAGCTGGGACAACTCAAAATCTCATTAGAGCCATGAAGGTGTATTTGAACACACACATTTTAATTTAATTTAATAAATTGTTATCTTAAGCATTGCTGTAATGAATGAACTAATTATTCTCTCATGATCATTGTTTATTTTTTCCCCTCTCTGGGTGATTTATTGGAAGGAAAGGATAATATACATCTATTGTCTTCTGACAGAGTTGCCTTTAAAGCAGTTGTTTTACTTGTGTGTGTACACACATAGGCACGCACACACACACACACATACACACTCTCTCTCTCTCTCTCTTTCTCTCTCTCTCTCTCTCCCTCCCTCTCTCTCTCACTTTATTTCCCCCATTAGAACGTGAACTCTTTGAGAGCAAGAACTTTTTGCATTTTGTTTTTTTAATCCCCAGTGTTTATAATAATGCTTGCCATGTAGCGAGTGCTTAATAAATGTTTGTTGGTTGGTTGGAATGTTGGTGAAATTAATAACATTTTCTCATTTTGCTGCTAAAGGGGAAATATATTCCCAAGTTGAAATAATCCTCATTGGATTGAGTTGACAACTTTTGATAAAAAAGGGGTTAAAATGATTGCCAATGATACTAACTGAATGCTGGGTACCCTAGTATAATAGCAGCATTATGCTTTTAAATTTTAGTTTTTATACAAGCGTTCACTTATCTAGCACTTTCCTGATTCTAGGTATTTTTTAAAAATTAATTTATTTTCTTGTTTACATCATTCATTTCCACGAGATTTTGAGTTACAAATTTTCTCCCCATCTTTCCCCCATCCACCACCCCAAAACAGTCCTATCCGACTATATAACCCCTCCCCCAATCTGCTCTCTCCTATGTCCTCCCCCATTACCCCTCTGACTTTCTGGTAGGGCAAGATGGATCTCCATACTCCAGTGCCTGTATATCTTAATTCCC
>JAQQSU010017699.1:0-10645 GCA_028627135.1 Pseudochirops cupreus | reverse complement strand
GAGAGAGAGAGAGAGAGAATTGCTGGGGGCCAGAGTTGCTGAGAGAGAGAACTGCCAGTTGAAATCACCTGGACTGCTGAGGGCCAGTTGGGAGCTGGCCAGGACTTTTGAGAACTGGCCTGGGAGCTGCCAAGAACTGAGGAGGCATGACTGTGGTGCTGGTATTTTTTCTGTTGGTTTCGATGTTATTTTCCCAGATCCGTCTGCTGGTAAAGGACAGTGCTGGTGTTATAGAGGTTCTAGAACCTTGCTGTTGGTTCAGAAGCCCTGAAGGAAGATTTTCTTGTATGTTTACAGAAATCCTGGAGGAGGGTCTTGCTGATGTTTTCAGGGATCCTGAGACTGTTCTGCAGGCAAAGAGTGAATTGATGAGGACACTGGCAATGTATATTGTGGCTTTGTTAAGCTTTGTCTTCCCAGGAACAGAGATTGCTGAGAACTTGCTTCCAGTCAAGATGAAGAAAAGATCTCTCCTTGGGTATTGAATGCTGAGATGATATCAGCAGAACCTTGTTCTGGCTTAAGGGTAGATGGCCTTTGTGCTCTCCATTGCCCTTTTGAGAAGATGCTTGGTGGTAACTGATGATAATTGTAATTCAGTGTACTTTGTGACTGACCAAATGAATGTACTTTGTTTATGACTGGAAACTAATCTCCACTTGAGAAGAGAGACTTTGTGATTGTCTTCACTAAATGAATGTACTAGCTGGGGTGGAGTACTTTGACTTTATACTTTGTGATCAAATTGAGAAGTTACTAAATGATAGTTACCCTGTATTTTGATTTTCTCTTTTCTGTGAATGTTTTGCCTTAATTTGTTACTGAACATATGGAGAGTTACTATGCTCATAATTCTGAACCTAGAAGTTGCTTTTGCTTGGTGTTACTGGATTGTAAACTATGATCCCAGGAAGTTTGGTAGTGAAGAGAAGGAGTAATATTAGACAACAGCTCAAGTAGTTTTGAGGGAGTGTGTGTGTGTGTGTGTGTGTGTGTGTGTGTGTGTGAAGAGACATGAACATGTATGTACACATAGAGGGAAAAGATAGTGGAGAGAGGAAAGTTGAAAATGAAAGAGAAAGAAAGGTCGATCAATGGAACCAAATCTGTAAGGAGAAAGAGAATGATAGGATCAAGTACTCAGGTTGAGGGGTTGGCCTTAGTAAAGAGTTAGGACACTGTGACTCCTTATCTCATACTATTCCTCTTCATGAATTCTGTGTTTTGGTGGGATTAAACTAATCATCATTTTCTGAACTCATTATATCTTCATGCCTTTTGCTCATACTGCCTCCATGCCCAAGGTGCACCACTGATTCCATGTCTGCCTCTTTGAAATTCTACCCATCCTTCAAGACCTAGGGTAGTTGCCACTTAGGCAATGTTTATTCCCACAAGATGATATTTATTCCTGTCTGCACTGCCCAGTTCAATCACTAAATCATTGTTGCTAATGCCATTGGTAGAGGTGGAAGGGGTTTTCTATTAGAAGAGGTGATTTAGCCAGATATTTGGAAATACAGTCAGAAGCCTTGAGACTTGGGTTCTATTTCATTTGCTGGGAGGTTGTCCATGTACATAGCAATCATTCTGTTTACTTTTGTATACACATGTCATACTCTTACCTAAAAGAGGGGTTAGGTAAATATTGGTTCCCATGTTGCTTTGGAATATTATTTACACAGGTTGGGAAGTCATGGTTAGGTTTCAATCTGCATCACTGGAGAATAAATCCAAATCAAGGAGATTCCAAAAACTCTCAAGTATTTGTGTACCAAATTCATTGTAGTGTAAAGGAATCATCCTCTGCTGATGACACAGTTGAAGTCACTAGCATAATGTGTGGGACAGAGACCACTACCAAAAAAAAATCAATGCAAAGAATTAGATACCTGAAAGCAGAAATGAGTTTATTGCTTTCTCATGAGAAAGGGTGCTGCCCCTCATAGCTCTAATGGCTCAGGCCAGGGAAATATAAATTGATTCCAGAAAGCAAGGTCCTTTATATCAGTGGTTCTCAACCTTCCTAATGCTGTGACCCTTTAATACTCGTATGTGGGTGGACCCGCCTGGACACAGAAGAGTGGTGTCTCAGTTCCTAAGACCATCAGAAATATGTGTTTTCCGATGGTCTTAGGTGACCCCTGTGAAAGGGTTGTTTGATCCCCAAAGGGGTCGTGACTCACAGGTTGAGAACCACTGCTTTATATCCCAACAGGAACCTTCCCCCCCAACCTCCTTCCCCTTATCCCATTGGCTTGTCTTCAGGGGGCACAATCTATTCCTGTGAATCTTCCCTACAACAAAGAACAAAGGCAGTTATACAAGTTTTCTGGGAGACAAAAAAAGGTGGGAATTTTTGCAAGAGTTTGCAAAAGTGCACAGTTTAGGCTGTGTTGCAAAGTGTGGTTTTACAAGGTCAGCTAACTACAGATGTTATTCTGTAAGGGAGTAAACTGTGTTTCAATGATACAAAAACTATTAACCCTTTTGAGGAGGCTTCACTTCTGAGAAATCATCCCTCACATTGTGTAAATAAAAAAATGTGAGTATAATCTTGGAGTTTTAGGACAGGCCTGAGGACCATACTTTAAAGGTTTTTCTCTCACAAGATCAAAACTTTAGTCCAATGTGCTAGGTCCCACATGATTCTTCCATTTGAACTCATGAATGTTCCTACTTAACTTACCTCTTTTCACTTTTCTGACACAGATGGTTCCATTTCAGTGCTTTCCTACTTCGTGTCTATCATTGAATTAACTAGGTTTTTTTTGAGACTAGGTCTTCCTGTCTTTCCCTGGCTGGAAGTATAGTGGCCATTCATGCAACAACCTCACTGCAGATTAACATGGAAGCTTTGACAAATTCTGTTTCTGACCTGAGTTGGTTCATCCTTCCTTAAGCAGCCTGGTGGCTGTGTGCCTGAGGGGCCCACCATCTGGGTGCCAGACAGTGAGGACATACATTTGGTTTTAGTTCTATGACAAATCAGAACTCTCAGATTCAAGAACAACCCCACTCCCAGCCTCCTTAGTACCAGGGATTACAGGAATGGACTACAACACATTGACCAACTTTCTTCTTTCTTTTGATTCTCTCTCTGCAAACCAGTCTATCTTAGATGAACGATAACTATTCCTGCCCCATTTCTTTGGATCTGATATAATATGCTAGGACAGTTGGGCCACACATTTTGTTAATTAATCAAGTAATTAATGAGTATTTACTAATTATGTGGAGATACAAAGACAAAAATGAAGTTGTCTCTGCCCTCAGGGAGCTTACATTCTCTTTGAGAAAATAGTAAGTAAGCTGTTCCTTAGTTAGTCTGGGGTTTTGGCCATCTTTAATTGACTTCATCTTCATTATTCCACATAGGAAGGGGAGGGGAAAGGAATAGCATTCCTAAAGCACCAAGTATGTGCCAGGCACTGTGCTAAACCCTTTTTATGAATGTTGTCTCATTGGATCCTCACAATGACCCTTCGATGTAATTATCCCCATTCTACAGTTGAGGAAAATGAGGTAAACAGAGGCTAAATCACAGAGCTAGGAAGTGGCTGAAGCTGTATTTGAACTCAGGTCTTCTGGCTGAAGCTGTATTTGAACTCAGGTCTTCTTGACTCTGGGCCCAGCACCCTATCCACCATGCCACCAGTTTAACTCTTGGCATGCTGGAAGTACTTAATCATCTCCCTGATACATGCCCCATTCTTTTAGGAACCTCTTCTGGTCTTTGCTAATCTGAAATAAAACAAAAAAGCAAGCAAACAAACCCATCCCAACTGGTACTTGCTAAGGTGCATTAGTTGTTTAATGTGTCACTCCCAAGGCCAGACATTCCCATTTTCTTAGAGACTTTCTAGAAATAATCCTTTACCCTAAGGGATGCTTCCATGCTTCCCTGGCTCTGAAAACTCATCAATGTGGATACTCCTTTCAGCGACTCAGATTGTAGCCCAAGGAACAATTGTTAAAAATATACCAAAAGAATGAATCTTTAATGCAGAAGAGAGATCATTTCAGGCATAGGAACCATTCCCAGGTTCTTTTAAATTTCATTAGGAAAAGAAAAGAAAAACCCTATTTGATTATTGTTTGGAATACTTAGACTTTTCTTAAGTTTCATTTTCCAGTGATGTCAAACCTAGGAACAATTCTGACCTAAGAGCAACAACTAACTAAACTTTCCCTAATAAGTGTCTTATATTAACTTTTCCCTGTCATTCAGTTTATGTCCTTAATTCAGATGTCATTCATTATCAAGACTGTTCTTTTATCAGCTGTTCAGGTACTTGGGAAATGACAATAAATTCACCAAGCAGCCTGTTTTATTAAGAAGGATTGTCCTTTTTTATTGAATGAAAATCTCCACCTGTCCATCATTTCCAATGTCTTCTTTCTTCCAGTGTCAATCTTCCAGATCCATATTGCTCCCCCTGTACCTACCACAGGGGAAATTGCCAAATATTATATTTGCATCAATTTCTAGCACCTGCTAATGTCTTTAAAAAACACTGTAGAATGCTAAAAGTCACAGGCCCACTATATTGGGAAAATATATCGAAATGTATTACCTGAAAGCCAAATTAGGAAGAAAATAGGGACTGCTCAATCTTAACTATAGTACAGAAAATTCCTCATTAAATCAGACTAATTGAAGGGAAAGCTAGTCTGATTTAGTGCAAAGTAATTATAAGATATTTTAAAATAAAAACCAATTCCCATTTGTATAGTGCTTTATAATTCTGAAGGGGTTTTATAGATACTATCCTATTTGAGATTTACAATATCATGTAGGTAGGGTGGGGAGTTGGGGGAAAGAGACTCTATCAATGAGGAAAAGAGTCCAGATTGCTCAAAAGACTTGTAAGAATATAGGATTATAGAGTTATAGCTGGAAAAGAAAGGTTATTTAGTTCAACACTTTTATTTTACAAATAAGGAATTTGAGGTCCATAGAAATAAAATTACTTGCTTAAAGTTGCACCAGGGTTCAAACCCAGGTCTTGACTCCAAATCAAGAACTTTTCCCACCATGCTATGATGCCTCTTCCTCAAACTGTCATGGGACCATAGATCTAGAGCTGGAAAGGAGCTCAGAGAACTTTGAACCCAAATTCCTCATGAGGAAACTGAGGCTCAGGATAGGTTAAATGATTTGCCTGGGGTCATGTAACTAACAAACATCAGAAGTGGGACTTGAACCTATGTCTTTCTGACTCTTAGGCCATCATGTTATCTAATACATCACAGTGTTCGAGGACCCATTTCAAGGTATTTTCAGATTCAAGGGTAGAACACAGATATCTGGACTATAAATTCTATTTTCTTTTCACTGTTGTATTTTTTCTTCTTTAGCAGTTTTATTAATGCAGGAGTATACATTAGGTCAAACTTGGTTAATGAAATGTCACAAAGCAATAGTCCTTGTCAGGGTGGGTAGGGGGTGGGTAACATTGCTTTCAACAATAGGTAAGAATTCATATAATTTTCATGAAAGAGCAATATGCATTTAATATCGTTTTAAATTGGATATCTATATCTATGTCTAACTTCTATATCTAATCTTTCTCTTCTCTATATCAAATCTCTATCTTTATCATCTCTACCTCTATCACTATCTCTCTCTCTTTCTCTCTCTCTGTGTCTCGTTCTTTTTCTGTCTCATTCTCTATCTCTCTCTGTCTCGTTCTCTTTCTGTCTCTCATCTATAGAAGTACATGGCAATAAAGCAAAGTGAAGAGAGAGCTGGTTTTGGAGTCAGGAAGTCCTGGGTTTAAGTTCAAGGTCTTCTTTGACCCATACTGGCTGTGTGACCCTGGACAGGTCACTAAGCCTATCAGTGCCCTCAGGCAATTCTTCAAGATTATAAATTATGCAGCAAATGTTGTTCTACATTGGTAGAGTTATTTTCTTCATCAGGTGCTACCTGGACAAATGAAATCACTGGTCTGGATGTACATACATGACGAGGTGCCTCTGAATATTTTGGGGTGATTTTTATAATTTTGAAACATTGTTGTAATTTTAGTCTTGTGTTAAGTTGTAAAAGCCACATTTCTTCCCCCCAGCTGTAAAGCATTAACTCTGTCTCTTCCCTGCCCCCAGCTTAGAGGTATTTCCTCTGAAACCATTAACTCTATAGCTATGATAACAGGAATCCTTTAAAAGCGTTACCTCCTTTTGTTCTAGTAAACAAGACTCATCCATTTGCAGACTGGATGGGTACTTCTCATTTAAATTTGGCCTCAAATTTGACCACTGGTTGACTTTATGACGTTTCAAGGCAAAAACCACACCTCTTGCCCCTAGCTCCCTGGAGTTTCTCCCAGTGAATTATGGGCAAAACACATGCGCAGTTGATGTGAAGGGTGCATGTTCCTTTAAGTATTGGTCACTCCCTGGCTCCTCCCAGGCCTCTCCCTAACTCCACCTCTGTACACCTAGTTAGTCTAATGAACCTATGACTGACAGTTTTGTGTCTTTAAAAACTGCTTCTCTACCCCCTCCTCTTTGCATTCTTTTTCTTAACTCTCTCCTGCCTGCTGATAAGCTTAATAAACTTTTATAACTCTGCCAAGGACAGATGAATCCAGTAATTCTTTTCAGATGACGAACCTAGAAAGGATTTCACTAGAAATCCCCCCTTACTTATACCTCTTCATACATACGAACATAGAGTTGTGTGTGTATACATCTATAGCAATAACTATTATACATACTCATTTATATCATAGATACATGTGGATACGTGTATGCACATGTACATCCAGTCTAGACTTTTGTAATAGCAACCTATTTTGTCCCCCTGTCTGAAGTCCCATCTCTCTCTAACTCATTTGCCAGACCACTGTGAAAGGAATTTCTGTAAAGCACAGTTCTGACCATATCACTCAACTCTGCTTCTGCTCAACTTCAGGTGCTTCCTATTACTTCTAGGATGAAATACAAGCTCCTCTGGCTTTTGAAATCCTAAACAATCTGGCTTCAACCTACCTTTTCCAGCCGTTTAATGTTGCATATAATCTAAGATTCAGTTAAATGCCTGACTTCTTTGCTATTCCTCACAAATGATGCTCCATCTCCCCTCTCTGAGCCTTTGCCTAGGCTTGCCTTCATGCCTGATGTGCACTGCCTCCTCACCCTGCCTCTTAGAATCCCTAGTTTCCTTCCAAGCTCAGCTCCAACATGACTTTCTTCGTGAGGTCTTTCCTAATCCTCCCAGCCACCAGTGCCTGTCCTCAGTTACTTTACCTATATTTTGTATGTGTATACGTTGTCTCACTTTAGGAACATAGGATCATGGATTATAAAATAGAGCATCAGTTCCTTGAAGGCAGAGACTCTGTGTTTTTGTGTGCCCAGTGCCTAGCATAGTGCCTGGCATGGAGCAGACTATTTATAAGTGCTAATTGACACACACACACACACACACACACACACACACACACACACACTCTCTCTCTCTCTCTCTCTCTCTCTCTCTCTCTCTCTCTTTCTCTCTCTCTCTCCTGAAGTTCTTGAAATCTATGTATTTTAAGTAAACATTCAAAGCCATGATTTGTTTATAACACTAATTTGCTTTAACACTTCCTTTTCCCCTTTTGCTTTTTTTTTTTGAAGTTAGAACAAAGGTAAACATTAGTCTACCATGAGCTAAAATTATCCCAAATGACAGAATTTATGTTTCAAAAACCTGCCTCTTTTCAACAGGTAAACTCGAAGAGAAAAAGACTAGTGAAGTCTGGTTTTTGTTGCTGCTGTTGTTCTATGTCCTCGGTGAATGGCTTCTCCATTGTATGGGTGCCTATAACATTTGACAGAGCTCATTTATATGTTTTGGCATGATGTGTCCTATCAGTTTGAAAATTCTTTGAGTCTGAGGCTTTCGCTTCTATAAATCTAATCATTCCTTATGTTACAACATCTAAGCTAATAATGATGATTATAAGGGTGCTTCCAGCTTTATGAAGCATTTTATGAACATTATCTAATTTGATCCTCACAATAACCCTGGAAGGTGGGTGCTGTAATTTTACCCATTTTGCAGATGACAAGCCTAATCTAGTCAGAGATTGTAGATGATGAGGTCTTCCAGAACTGTTCTCAAAACTAAGCAGGACAAGAGTGAACTAGGTTCCCTTTGGAACATTTTAGATTTCTTTTAGTGACTCCAAACTTCTCTCCATGACAAAGGCTCATCTTTTAACACCAATATTTTTTGATGATATTGTATAGGTATGAGTCACAGAACATGGGCAACCTCAAAGATTTGAAGTTGAAGATGACCCAGAGGGCAATGGAGAGGTGCATGTGGGTGTGAACACTTTACAAACAAGAAATTATGCAGGAGAAGTGTTTAAAGGATGTCATTAAAATGTGATGAAAAATGGGTTCACTTTGTAGCATGACTAAGGAATAAACTAATGGATAGTCTAAATACTCCGCTGAAGTTTTATTAATATGAAGAGAACCTGAGGAAGGCATCCAGTATATTGGATGGATGGAAAACTTATTGGAGACAAAGATGGAAAACTTATTGGAGACAAAGATGTGAGTCACTTAGGAAGGGCTCTTGAGTATCTTTTTCTGTCTAGAAAAGGTAAGCCAGATTTCTTTGGGTAACTTGGCATAGTCTAAATCTGAAGTAGCAGTCTGGTAAAGGCCAATAAAAGAACCATTAGCTCATCTATAAAATGATAGTTCTACTCCCACCCTTCCCACTCATTGCCACACTTGAGACACCAAGTCAGAAAGGTACCCTATAGGCAGTCATAAATGGGGAGCAAGCTGCATGACAGGAGGGAATATACCCATGGAATCAGAAATCCATTGGAGTACTGGGGTATCACTTATGTAAGTCTGTGATACTTCGAGGTACCTGTGATGTCAATAATGTAGGTACTGTCTTTATAGGTACACACTTTAACCCATTCATGCCATCTCTTTCTGTGTGATTATTGTCCCAAGTTCTCACATAAGTCCTCCACAGGAGATTCACCCCAAATGAGGAAGGCTTTTGTCTAGTTCTTCTGACATTAAATGGATATCCACAGGCCACACAGGCTAGTCTTTATTCTTATTTCATCACCTAGCCTAACTTTCTTTTTGGGCTTACATATCTCTGATAACATTCCATACCTGTATTAGTCACCCTGAAAAATTAGTTTACTTAATATGAGGGAAACATAGTTACCATGGTAATAACCAATATTTCTTTCCATCACTGAGAATCTTACTGTTCTTAATATTAAGTTGTCTTGCATTGCTATAGAGATTTTCAATCATGTACTGCTGTGCTAGGGTGGACAAACATAAGAAACTCCAGCAAGTTAGAAGAGCTTTAATTTTTATTAGGAGGAAATGGAAATATATATACATATTTTTTTCAATTCTCCAGAAGCATTTTGCAGTTGATTTCCCAGACTTTGTGCAATTACTTGTTAATAAAAACATGTTTAATATGCTGGCAGGAAATTGATACTATTTCCAATCTTTGCCATGAAACAAATGAAATGTAGGGAGAAATTGAGCTCTCTCATTTCTGAAATGGAAAATGGATTTTTTTAAAGTTCAGATCATTACGAAGTGTAATTTTCTTATAATAAGTTTAACACTGACCTTGTGCCATTACCTGTGTGATGCAAAACTTTTCAGGTAGAGGAATGTTATTTCTCAAAGGATGGTGTATATTCTTAAAGATCTCTGGGTTCTCAGCAATGAAGTTGCCCAATGAGTATGGAATCATTTGATGGGAGTTGGTGGGTGGAAAAAGTGAGGTTGGTCTCCATCCTAAAGAAACATGAATTGGATAGTTTCCATACAGCAATTTATATTTAGCCAGTTCTCTTCATTGAATATACTTAACCACTGGCCAGTGGGGTGGATGTCATTATATGTCCTCTTCATTTACTTGGGCAAAGTGATGGAAAGTTGGGTAATATTTTTTTTATTTCTTTTTTTTAAAAATTGATTTGTTTATTTACTTTTAGTTTACAAGATTCAGTTCTAGAGTCCCTTGAGTTTCAAATTTTCTCCTCTCCCTTTCTCCACCCTCCCACCCATGGTAGCATGCAGTCAAGCATAGAATCTGCAAATACTTTCATGTTGGACATTAGTCTGGTTGTACAGAAGGGTTGTAACCAATGGAGTGAACAATGGCAAAAAGGAAACAAAACCAAACATGGAAAAGAGCGATAGCATGTATTTTAAGCATGTCAAATAAGTCTCCATTTAAACTTCAGTCTCCATTTAAACTCCATTCTTTCTAGATCTTTCTCTGAATGTAGATATCTTCTTCCATCCTGCGACTTGTAGAGTTGTCTTATAGCTGTGCGTTGCTGAGAAGAGTCCAGTTTATCAAGGTTGGTCATCACACATACAGTGTGTCTGTGATTGTGTACACATTTCTCCTGGTTCTGCTCTTCTCACTTAGCATCAGTTTATATAAGCCTCTCCAGGTAAATATGAAGTCCATCTCCTCCGCATTTCTTATAGCACAATAGTATTCCATTACATTCATATGCCACAACTTGTTTAGCCATTCCCCAATTGATGGACATCCCCTTAATTTCCAGTTTTTTGCCACCACAAAGAGAGCTGCAATAAATATTTTTGTACATATGGGTCTTCCTCCCGCTTC
>JAQQSU010017698.1:0-10645 GCA_028627135.1 Pseudochirops cupreus | reverse complement strand
TGCTAGTACCAGATTAAATAAGAGGGGTGATAGTGGACATCCTTGTTTCACCCCTGATCTTATTGGAAATGCTTCTAGTTTATCCCCATTGCATATAATACTTGCTGATGGCTTTAAGTAGATGCTACGTATTATTCTAAGGAAAACTCCCTTTATTCCTATACTTTCGAGTGTTTTTAATAGGAATGGATGTTGTATTTTGTCAAGAGCTTTTTCTGCATCTATGGAGATAATCACATGGTTTCTGCTGGTGTTGTTGTTGATGTGATCGATAATACTGATAGTTTTCCTGATATTGAACCACCTTTGAAAGGAATGGGTATTTATTAAATACCTACTGTACTCAGTAGTACTGTGCTCAGTGTTTTACAAATATAATTTCAACTGATCTTCACAACAATCCTGGGAGGTAGATGCTTTAATTATCCCCACTTTAGTTGGGGAAACTGAGGAAGGCAGAGATTAAGTGACTCATCTAGAATCTCAGCTAGTAAGTATCTGAGGCTGGATTTGAACTCAGGTCTTCCTGTCTCCAGGCTCAGTGCTCTATCCACTGTGCCACCTAGATGCCTAAGGGATCAGCCTCAACTTCTCACTATTTCTCACTCCCTTTATCCAATCTTTTGTCAAGGCCTGTTGATTCTACCTTCATAACACCTCTCCTCTGACACAGCTACCCCTCTGGTGCAGGCCTTCATCCCCTCATCTCTGGACAATTGCAGTAGCTGCTGGGGGGTCTTCCTGCCTCAGGTCTGTCCCCACTCCAACTCATCTTTCAGTTATTCTGGCAATCTTCCTAAAGGGCAGGGCTATCTATTCAAAAGCTCCCCATCACCTCCAAGATAACAGAAAAAAGCCTTTCTTACCTGGCTTCCTCATAGCCCTGCCCAAAGAGGAAAATGCCCATTACAGCATACCTACATCAAGCCCATGCTTGAAAAGCTCTAAGGAAGAGATCCCTTATAGCGCCTGACACAACTAATTTTATTTTGGGAGAGCTTTAATTGTTAGGAAGACTTCCCCAGCCATTGCTCCTAGATCTACCCTCTGGTGAGATCCCCCACCAGGCTATTCCTCAACAGCCTTTTCATAATCCAAGGCAGCCACCTCAGCCTCGGCTTCCCCCGGAGCCTAGCAGAGTGCTCAGCATGAAGAGGTGTGTAAGGACTTTTTGCTCTTTGCAGTATTAATGAATGTTTTTGAATAATAATTACAAAACATAAATCAGTGAGATCACTGATCCATTTGAGTTGAGTTGAAATTTGAAATGAATGGATGGGTAGATGGACTCTAGGAAGGAAAGGGACATGAATATTCATAAATACAAAAATTATATATTTGATAAGCATCAAATGGAAAGACCCGAGTACAATGCCCAGGAAATCTGGGGGGTGGGGGTGGGCTAAGAATCCCCCAAGGCTTTGAAGAAAGTTTGATTATATTCACAAAATGGAATATAAAGGAAGCAAAGTCAAAGTCAATGTTCTTTGGTTTCCTCTCTATGATGTTGCTTTCTCCCCTTTTTTATGCTTAAAATGGTATTTTCTCAATCTCATCGAGACCAAATAATTAAGAGGGAAAAAATGTTTCACCGAGGCTGGGTAGCCTTAAGCATCACCACAACCCCCAGAGGAGGGAGGGAATTGGCAAATGAAGTCATCTTCATTCCTCGAAGGAGAGCCCAGAACTCCAGAGAGATGATGTCATGGGTGCCAGGTTGACTCTTGAGTTCCTGGTGGGGCTGGAAGCAGGTATCAGGCTTCTGGTATCACACAATTCTCAGAAATGGATGCCTGGTCTATATGGAATTGACATAATGGTCTGAGCAATCTTTTCTGTGAGAAACCAGTCTTCCATCAATTCTCAGAGGTGACAATGTATCAGCCAGGCACCTAGAACTCCGCCCTCCTGGAGCCCGGCTCACCCCAGGAACCCAGGTTCTAGGCAAAGAAATAGGTAGGATGCCTGCTCAGTGCCTTTGTTTGAAGAGGACCACTGCCCATCCTTCAAAACCCACCTTCTTTGCCCACCCCAACTCCTCTTCATCATTTGAAACATTGAAATTCGGTGATCCATAGAGATAAATAATTTAGTGGCTTTTCTGAGGCTGTTGCTTGCCAGAGAGATAAAACATGAGTTTGTCAGAAGTAATGGCAGTTGTCCAAGGATCCTCTGAGCTCCATCTGCAGCTCTATCTGTCAGGGGGTATAGGGGTCAGATTCATGGATCTCAATTAGGGTTTTTTTAAACTCTCCAAAATTCAAGATGACATCCTCCTGATCCATTGGGGTTTCTAAAGACATCTGTATTCTCCTGACTTAATTTAAATCTAGAAGTGCAGGTGAATGCATAATGTGGTTAGGTCTCAGCTACAGGAGCACAAGCAAAAACTTTCTTGACATTCCTAATGTCTCTAGTTTCTCAGAAGACAACTTTGAGGTGGCTTGGCATCCCAATGGTTTGTTCCTTGGACGGTGACCTCTATGGATCTTGTTCAGTGAGGATTGGAATGTTTGCCTGCTGAATTTGGTTCATTCTCTGGGAGAAATTCCCCTTCCCTTCAGCTTATTCCAGCACAACCCACTTTTTGCCATTCATGTAGCACTGTGCTTTGACTACTTCCCATATGTAGAGGCGATGGTGTTGTGGCTTAGGTTTGTGGGATGGGTTCAAATGCTGACTTCTGGTCTCTGAGGTCACACAGGGGGACTATAACCATAGACAAATTCCTGCCTCTTTCTGGGTCTCATTAGAAGATGAAAGTTTTGGATTCAGTGACCTCTAAGGTGCCCCCTACTCTAAAGCTAGGTTTGCTCTACATTTCTGTGTTGGCTTTTGAGCCTCTCATTCTAAATGGTAACTGCCAGCTGCCATTGGGATGTCAAAGAGAGGACGAGCTATTTCAGCCATCAAAAATCTTTATTAGAGGGCGCTCACATAAGGAGAGAATGTGAGATATTGATGGGGCACAATTTCTGCCTCAGATACTTACTATGTGATGCAACCTCTCTTAGCCTCAGTTTACCCATCAGTAAAATAGATAAATACTTAGAATGTCCCAAGCATTGGGCAAAGTATGGAGAAGGGGAGTATAAGCAAGTAAGGCAGATCTTGACCATAAGAAGTTTACATTCTAACAGGGGAAGACAAGAAATGAAGGCAGTCTGGTAAGAGGGGTGGCCTGCCTACAGATGTAGTAGCATGGTTTGGAGAAGCAATGTGGAGGCCTGTGTCTGGACAAGATCTGGTCAAAGCTCATTTTTCAGAAACCAAGGGGAATAATGACAGCTATTTCAGAAGGCTGTAAAGAGCATAGACTCTGGACTCAAAGGGCCTGGATTCAAATCCTGCTCCTGCCCCTTATTAGCAATAAGACCATGGGCAAGTCACTTAATCTACTTGGCCTCAATTTCCTTATCTGTAAAATGTGGAAGTAGCATTAGAAGGTCCTCTGAGGTACCTCCCAGCTCCCATTGGAAGATAATCCTGCAAAGGCCAGGTTAAACAGTTTTATTTTATCTTCAAGGAGACAGTGAGCCAAGGAGATTCAATGAGAAAAATGAGAAGCAGAGTGCCTAGGGTCACATAATTAGTAAATATAGCAGCAGGATTCTCACCTTTGTCCTCCTGACTCCACCTCCAGCATCTTCTTGGCTTGGCTAGGAGGCCTCCTCCTACCCCCACTGATCCACTGATGCCAAAAGGCAGCTGCTGCCAATGCAGGTTCTACAGCTGCATTTCTTCTCAGGCTTCCAGAGGCGCCATTGAAGACAGAGATGCGGAACTGATGTGCAAAACAGGCTAGATTCTGAATTAATTATTGATGTTCAGAGAAGCCCTGGAACATAATAGCAACACACTAGTATTCCAAGACGTAATTAGTAATCCTGAACCCCAAACAGCAGCTGGGGTCTTTGAACAGGGAGAGAAGAAAAGACATTTAGTTCAGGTACAGCTTTGTTCATGGTGGTGGCGGTGGCAGTGGTGGCGGCGGCCTTTATTTTGTTTTGTTTGTTTTGTTTCTAAACATAAATCTTGAGAGGCTGGCTGGTTTTATCTTCTTCCACTTTTTGCTTATCTTTCCAGGGGCTCCACAGATTGGCAGTTAAAATATTTTTTCAGGAAGAACCATTTCAGGGGACCTTTGGGTGAATGCGAAATCCCATGGAAAGAGCACAAAAATCCTGGCTAAGTTTTTGGTAAATGAGGATTCTGGGTCAGTTCTGATTTGTCAGCTACAGCCATGCTGCCTCTTTGATGGGCCCTGGACTCTTACACAAGCTAGAGGAAGTTATCAGCCTCAGAGAACAGAATCTGTCCTTAGAAGTCAATGCCAAGAAATGAATAGAACGGATTCTGCTCACTCTCCCAAATATGAAGGAGAAGATGGCATTGGGCAATATAGGTGCAGAGCTTTTGAGTCTACAATGCGTGGCCATGTCATAGTGATTTCAGAGAACAGAAAATCAGTCTGAGAGACATGATCCCTGAGTAGATGAAGATGACCTTTAAAGTTGACAGGGTTGGGGGCTCTGGCTAAAGAGCCTATCATAAAAGAAAGTATCCCTCTGAGATTTACTGGACAGCTCCTGACTTCTTGACCTTGCAAACAAGACTCTGTATATGGATGTGTATATGTGTGTATACATACATACACACATACATCTACACACATAAGTACATAACATGTATGTATATATTTTATGTACTCTAAGTATACATAATATATACCTGTGCATACATAATAGACACATATGATGTGTACAGCATCTACATATATTATGTATACATATGTATGTAACATATTCATAGACGTGTGTATATGTAATTGATTTTTAATATTCTTTAAAAAAATTGAGTTCTAAATTTTCTCCCTCCCTCCCATTCTCCTCGATCCACTGAGAAGTCAAGCAATAGGATATCAACTGTACATGTGAAATCATGCAAAATGTATTTCCATATTAACTATATTACCCAAAAAAGCAAGAAAAATGAAGGGAGAAAACTGGACTTAAACTTGTACTCAGAGTTCACCAGTTCATTTTCTAGAGGCATATAGAATTTTTTCAATATGAGTCCTTTGGAATTATCTTGGATCATTTCATTAATTAGAGTAAGTTGTTCACAGTTGTTTATCAAGATAATATTGCTGTTACTGTGTATGATGATCTCATGGTTCTGCTCACTTCGCCTTGCATCAATTCATATAGGTTGTCCAATTTTTTTTCTAAAATCCTCCTCCTTTTCATTTCTTATAATACAATCCATCACAAGCATGTGCCACAATTTGCTCAGCCATTTCCCAATTGATGGGCATTCCCTCAATTTCCAATTCATTACCACCACAAAAGAGGTGCTAATTTTTTATTTTATTTATTTTTTTTACATATAGGTCCTTCTCCTTTTTCATCTCTTTGGGGTATTGAACTTGTAGTAGGATTGCTGGTTCAAAGGGTATGCACAGTTTTATGGCCCTTTGAGCATCATTCCAAACTATTCTACAAAATGGGTAGACCAGTGTTTTCTTTCCCAATATGACTAATAGGGAAATATATTTTCCATGACTTTGCATGTATAACCTATATAAAATTGCTGCCCTCTCAATGTGGGAGCAAGGGGTGGGGAAAGAGGCAGGGAGAGAATTTGGACCTTGAAATTTTAAAAAAGAATGTTAAAATTGTTTTTATGTGTAATTAGGGAACATGAAATATTAAATAAAAAGAATGGTTAGACCAATTTATAACTCCACCAATAATTCATTAGTGTACATGTTTTCCCTCATCCCTTCCAGTTTTTGTAATTTCTGATACATATAAGGTGGTACCTCAAAATTCTTTTAAATTTGCATTTCTCTAAGCAATAGTGATTTAGAGAGTTTTTTCATATGACTATAGATGGTTTTTATTTCTTCTTCTGAAAATACTTGTTCATATCCTTGACAATTTATCAATTGGGGAATGACTTTCAGTTTTGTAAATTTGACTCAGTTCTCTATATATTTGAGAAAAGAGACCTTTGTCAGTGAATTTGATGTAAATTTTTTTTCCTTGCTTTTTGGAGGGGGAAAGGCAGGGCAGTTGGGGTTGTGACTTGCCCAAGATCACATGGCTAGTAAGTGTTAGGTGTCTGAGGCTGGATTTGAACTCAGGGCCTCCTGCTCTATTCACTGCACCACCTAGCCACCCCTTGATGTAATTTTGAAAAAAAAATATTACTTCGTTGTCTATGGTAGCTTTTATCAAAATGTGATTTCCCTGATTATATCTTTAGTAGTCATGTTTTTGCTTTTGCTTTGTCTGAGACCATGATTGCCACTCTTGCCTTTTTTTTTTTAGTTCAGCTGAAGCATAATAGATTCTGCTCCATCTCCTTATTTTAACTGTGTACATGTCTTTCTGTTTCAAGGGTGTCTCTTATAAACAATACATTGTCAGATTCTGGTGTTTAATCCATTCTGCTATCTGCTTCCATCTTATGGATGTGCTTATGCCATTCACCTCATAGTTATGATTATTACTGTGTATTTCCTTTCATCATATTTTCTTCTGCTTATGCTTCTCTCTTTTTATCCTATCTCTTCTCAAGAGTCTATTTTGTCTTCCTATTTTGTTTTCCCTTTTATCATCCCCTCCCTTCTTTTATCCCCTTCCTCTCCTATTTCACTGTTTGATAAAATAGGTAGATAGAACCAGCTGAGGAGAAACAGAGACAGAAAGACATTCAGAGACAGAGACAGAGAAACATGCTTCCCTCTTTGAACAAATTCTGATGACAGTGAGGTTCAAACATTGCTTGCCACCCACCCTTATTTCCCCCTCCACTGTGAATGTAAAAGCTCTTTTTTCCACGCCTTTTTTGTGAAATAATTTTTTTCCATTCTCACCTCTCCCCCCCCTTTTCCCACTTTCTCACCCCTTCATTTTTGTTAGATCATCCCAACTTTGTTTTTGCCTCTTACCCGTGCCTTCTATCTATGTAAGCTGCTTTGAACTGCCCTAATAATGATAAAGTTCCTAGGAATTACCTGTATCATCTTCCCACATAGGGATGTAAACAGCTGAACTTTATTAAGTCTCTTATTCTCTCCTATGTTTGCCTTTTCCTGCTTCTCTTGAGCCTTGTGTTTGAATGTCAAATTTTCTGTGCAGCCCCAGTATTTTAATTAGGAATGCTTAAAAGTCCTCTATTTCATTCATTTCCCCCCTCCCCTGAAGGATTTTCTTCAATTTTGCTAAGTATGTGATTCTTGATTGTGATCCCAGTTCCTTTGCCTTCCAGAGCATTATATTCAAGCCCTCTGCTCTTTTAATGTGGAAGCTGCTAAATCTTGTTTTATCCTGACTAGAACTCTTTCTTATTGCTTGAAATGTTTTTTTCTTTGACCTGGGAGCTCATGAATTTGGTTATGACATTCCTGGGAGTTTTGGAATCTCTTTCAGGAAGTGATTGGTGAATTCTTTTCAATTTCTATTTTACCTTCTAGTTTTAAAATATCAGGGCAATTTTCTTTGATAATTTCTTAAAATATTCTGTCTAGGCTCTTTTTTTTTTAAATCATGACCTTCAGATAGTTCAATAATTCTTAAATTATTTCTCCTTGATCTATTTTCCAGGTCAGTTGTTTTTTTTTTTTAATGACATATTTCACATTTTTTATTTTTTTTATTCTTTTGACTTTGTTTTATAGTTTCTTGATGTCTCATGGAATTATTAACTTTTGTTTGCCCAATTCTAATTTTTAAGGAATTGTTTCTTCAGTGAGCTTTTGTACTTCATTTTTCATTTGGCCTATTTTGCTCTTTAAGAAGCTGTTTTATTCAGTGAATTTTTTTTGTCTCTTTTACCTTTGGCCAATTCTGTTTTTTAATGGTGGTGTTTTCTTCAGTATTTTTTGTGCCTCTTTTACCAAGCTTTTAATTTTCTTTTCATCATTTCCTTGCTTCAGTATCATTTCAGTATCATTTCTTTCCCCAATTTTTCCTCTACTACTCTTATCTCTTCCTTTAACTCTTCTAGGAATTCTTGTTGGGCTTGTGTCCAATTAGCATTTTTTCTTTGAAGCTCTGCTCATTGATGATCTCCCCATTGTTGCCATCTTCTAAATTAGTGTATTGGTCTTCTCTGCTATTGTAGCAGTTTTTTATGGTCAAATTCTTCTCTTTTTTTGTTTGCTTTTTTTTTAAGTCTATTACTCGGCATCAAATTTTATGTCAAAGTTGGGCTCTGCTCCCCTGGGGGTGTGGAAGTCGTGCCAAGCTTCAGGCTTTTTCATGCTGCTGTTTTCAGAGGTAGTGCTGGGGGTCTACAAGTTTTCAGTAATTCCAAGGTGGTGTGATCTAGGGAGAGTTATGGTCACTGGTCTCCTGGTGTATGTTCTGGTCCTTATCCAGGAAGGTTCTCTATGTAGCATCTAAAAACATTAAAAAAAATACAGGTTTTGGATAATTTAATCATTTTATTTATAAAGCCAGAATATTTATTAATAAAAGGATGGTCATTTGGCCATTTCTCTTAGACCAAAGAACCAAATGGCAGTAGGATCACAGTTTATATGTCCTTGGATGAGGAGATATTCATCACAGTGGCAATCAATTCTGATTGATTAACAATTAATGAGAAAATAATTCCAGTGAGGGGCTGGGGTATATTACAGTTGAGGGTCTTAGGATATGTGACTTGGAAGACCCAAATTTTGATCAAAGAGACTTATCAATGTCCATATCTGGTACATTGATAAATGTCTGATAAAAGGGAGAATCAACACTTTCCCAGACCTGTCTGAGTAAACACAATGAGCATGAACACAACCATTAGCCCAAACTTAGAATTTCTTTTACTGTCTTTTATTAGATCTCAGCCATTCTGGCTGAGTAATTGTTTTAGAAAAAATTCCCACATTGGTTGATTTCTGGATGAGGAAGTAGAACAGGGAAAAAACCTTGGTTCTGATTGAATAATTAGTTATTAATACAAGAGAGAAGTAATCATTTCTCACACTTAGTATCCAGCAGCCACAAAGGCCAGTTTTCCAATTTGGTTTAGAACTATGCCAAGGGGCCCCTGCTCCCTTGTGTTCCTCTCTGCCCTGGAACTGTGACCCAGAATGGTATATAAGCAATAGAGTTGTCAATCAATGCCAGCTGGACCCAGTGACAGCAAGGGTTTGCTGTAATCTTTGCTGACCAGTTATCTAACCCCCTTACTATCTTTGGACTGAGAACACCCGAAGCTTCTGCTGTTGCTGCCTCTTCTGCTGCTGCTGTGGTTGTCATAGCTGCCTCCAAGGCCCACCACTGGTATTGCCACCTGCCAACATCCTAACTTGTTAGGCTGGAAAAATGTCTTACTCCGACCTTTTGTTGGCTCTACCGCTCCATAATTAAATTTGAGGTGTTATTTTATTGTTGTTTGGAGGGGAATTTTGGAAGTGTTTGTTTGGCTGGGTTTCTGCCTCTAATCTGCCATCTTGGCTCTGCCCCCAGAAACAAGACTTCTTAAATCTTCAAGAGAAATGTAAAGGATTTCTGGGGAGTTGTGAATTCCCACACCAACTCATTTCCAGCCAACTCTGTTGGTATTTTTGATAGCTCCTTGTCCTTCTTAAAAATATTGTAATGTACGGTTTATGTTTAAAAATTATTTTGATTGGAGAGCACTGACAGCCTCCAATGCCACGGAAATCACTGGTGGCCCCCCAGCCTGAGGTCCTGAGAGGGGTTTTTCCCTGAGAAGAATTATACTCAGAGCTGACAGCTTTTTCCTGCCAAGTCATGTCCCCAAAGATCAGCAGGGGGTATTTTAGAGGGCCCCTCCCCTTCCCCCCACTCTGGGATGGGACTATGCTTTTCCCCCATCTCACCCCCTCTTTCACTATTGCTTTTTATGTATAGCTTCCTAGACCTTCCACTTTTTTAAACTAGTTTTGTGTAAAGAATAAGAAGCATTGATTTTTATTTTGGAGTCCTGGGCCAAGTAAAGCCAGGAGGCAATTGACCATTTAACTTTTTTCAGTGGCCACATTCTGGTTATTAATGTACCTAGAAGTATATAAATTAGATTAAATTTCTCTTCTGGAAACACACAAAAAAATTCTTTTGATTTGAAGAGTTTGTAATGTATATTGATAAAAACAATCAGAAATATATAGTGAGGAAGTGTGGTTGGACAGACACATAGCTGAAAAAGATCAGTCAGTCTCAGAAGACTGGAAGCTCCAGATGAGTTAACCACATGTCATGAAAAAAAAGTCATATATAACATCAACTTGTGCTGCCTTGAGAAACCCTGTGTCTTTAGAAGCAGTGTAATGGAGGGGCTTGGAGTTAGAAGACCTGAGTCAAAATCCTTATTCTAACTCTTAAGCACCTGTGTTATTATGCCAGTTAATTTATGTTAGCCTCAGTTTTCTCATTCATGAAGTGGGGACAATTATATTTGTACCACTCCCTTCATAGGGTTTTTGTGAAGCCCATTTCACATCTTTGTGAATTTAGAAATTCTCGGGAGTGGAGCCAAGATGGCAGCATAGCAGCAGCAACATATTGCAGCTCTCACATAGCCACCCCAAAATACCCATAAAATATGACTCTAAACTAATCCTAGAACTCCAAAACGCACACAAATATACTTTCCACTAATGTCAGCT
>JAQQSU010017697.1:0-10645 GCA_028627135.1 Pseudochirops cupreus | reverse complement strand
TGTATATATGTATGTCTATGCATACATGTGTGTATATGTCTATGTGTGTATATATATGTCTATATGTATGTGTGTGTATTTTTTTTTTCCTTGAGCTATACATGAACCTGGTTTGAGAGAGTTAGCTAGGCTTGGAATAGGAGAAAGGTTTTCTTCCCTATATGACCAGGAAAGTCATTACTTGCATCCTTAGAGACTTTCAGGGAAATAAAATTTGACCTTGGTAACTTATTATTTTCATACATTTTAGGCCACGTTCAGCTTAGGGACATGACCCATCTAGATTTCTTTTCCTTTAGAGATTTTAAACAAGTATTTAATAATGGCAAGAATTTTTTTAAGAGGTGTAATAAAATGTTCAGTTTGTAACAGAGCTAATAAAAGGTAAGCATCAAGCTTTAAGAGACTTAATTACCACTCTAGACAAAGGTTAAGTCACATAGCCATTCACATTTAATTGGTTATTCGAATATTAGAGTCTCCTATGTAAAGAAAAGTTCGGCTAACTCAGTAAGAAATTCAACAATATATTCATTTCAGATCTTTAAAATCTTTGGAAATGGTGAGCCAATTTCTATTCTGAGACAATGATTAGTTATTGAATTATCAACTCTAGGAGTGCTAGAAACAGAAACTAGTATTCTGTTGCTATCTTGTATCTTTCCATTTCCCCAAAGATTTTTATTTTTCTAACAAGAAACTATTGATTTATGCCATCTGTTATATAGCCCCCAGACAAACTATTTTAGCATTCTATTTTCCTACTTGGCTTTTAAGGAGAGAACATTGATTTTTATTTTTCAAGATAGCTTTTTAAAATAGTTTCTCCCTCTCCCCCCCAAACTTTTCTTTCATTTTCTTTGGTAGCAGCAGTAGAAAAGAAAAAAAAAAGAAAAGGAAAGGAAAAAAAGGAAATGAAGTGGAGCAAAGTAAACTTCTTCATCATTGCAGGTGAAGGTATGCTTGATGCATGTAATATTTGAAGGATCACAGTGTCTACTGTGTGTGAATCATTACTAGACTGTGAAAGATCAAACAACAATGAATGAATTATTTCTCTAGGACAAATTGTTTCAATATCATAAATCTAAATTTCCTTCTCTATTTTGTAGATTACTTTATAGAAACATACTGGAAAGGACTTAAGCAATATTTTGGACAGCTCAAACCTTTGGACTTTTGTTAACCCAAACTACTTGTGAAAGGCAGACATTCTGAACTCCTGTTTTACCCATTATGGAGATTCTAGATTTCCAAAATCTATCCAACAGTGCTCCGTCTGAGAAACTCTTAGGAATTCTGTGAGTTTGAAATACTAACAGGCATTTTAACCTGAGGCTGGTGAACTTCTTTTTTTTTTTTAAGCTTGTGACTAGTTGAAAATTAGAACTTGACTTACAAGGGACCCCAGAAGCTCTCTGATCACTGCATCACAGACCTAGAACTGAGAGGAGAATTAATGATAATCAAACCTAACCCTTCATTGTAAAGTTGAGGAAACTAAGATGAAAAAAGAAATGATCAGCCAGCTATTAAACCAATTATTAAGTGTCTTAGGCAGGATATAAACCCACATCCTTCTGATTCCCAAATCCAGGGTCTTATTCCATGTAATTCACCCATCCCCATTTTAAAGTTAATGAAATTGAGGTACAGGAGGTTGTTAGTAACCCAAGGTCACACATATAGTGAGGATCAGAATTGAGATTTAAACCCAAGTTCCCTGATGCCAGAGCCAATGCTTTTTCTATTCTACACTTTCAGTGTCCTTTCTTTTCTTTTCTTCCTCCTGACCCCCACCCCATCAAGGCAAACTCTAACAGTAAAACTTATACTCAAAACTTGGACAGTTAAGTGGCATAGTGGATAGAGTAACAGGCCTGGAGTCAAGTTCAAATCCAGTCTCAAATATTTACTAGCTGTGTGACCCTGGGCAAATCACTTAACCCTGTTTGCCTCAGTTTCCTCATCTGTCAAATGATCTGGAGAAGGAAATGTCAAAACACTCTGGCACAGATTGTTGCACAGGACTGAAAGGACTTAACAACTACTGTATACTTAAAACTGATTGATAACCCTGTACTAACTCTCCTATGGTATTTACACATGTAAGCCTTTTATCTTTAATTATGGAAGTATTTTAACCCTGTTAAAGGGATTTCAGACCACAAAAAACAAGTGGGGAAGCCTTTGGGGATGGGGTTGAGGACATGAAAAGCTTGTGTTTGCTTTTAAATTCATACTACACTATGATGATGGTGAACAGCTTTGGCTAGTAAACATTTCCCTGTTTTATGCTTGTCTGATAATTTGACATTGAAAACAATTAAATATGACAACTAAAAAAATATCCTTTTTAAATTACCATAAACAGACATGAGCAGATAGGTTTTGTTTTATTTAAACCGCATTAAATTCAATTTAAAGGGCAAAAGAATATGGTTTACATTGTAGCCATTTATGTTCAACAATAAAGGTTAAATATATTTTGATTTTACTGGAACAGAAAGTAACTAATTGATCAATTATAGGAGTTTCTATCTAGAAATAATAATTTTCATACAAGTATTCATGGATACCTTCAAGGGCATTACATTGTGAAACTATCATTCTTTTCTATTAGCAATCAGTATGCCAATTAACTAAAATCTTTATTTGTCTTGACTCCAAGAACAATTATTCATTTTATAGTCTCTTAATGGGTGTCAAGTAATGACTAATTTACAGTAAGGAGATATCATATCACCCCTTCAAATGGCAGTTATTGGAACTACAAGGGATTCCTGAAAAACCTGAAGCAGATGGGTGACAAGATTTAACATTATTCATGTCTCTCTTCATAGCATAACTTCTAAAAATAAATGACCCAATTTCCACCTTCTTATCTGATGTCTGTAAAGCAATCAAATAATTGTTTTGTTTTATTTTGAAAGTAATTCTATCTGTGACAGAAATAACTATAAAAGGAGGAAGTCAGGGAAAATCCAAATAATATTTTAAGGAAAAAATGGTAGTTTTTTCACCTTACTTATTTCACCATATAGAACAAAATATTACTTGAAATATCATGACCAGTAATAAAACTGTATTGTTGTACATTGCCGCTGGTTCAAAAAAAAAAGATAAAATAATGAGACAAAAGAATTTCATTTCATGTATGTCTATCAGATCCCAAGACATCTGAATGACAACTAAAGAACTTGAGCAATCATCTGGGTCTTTGACCTAGGATCATTGGATTTTCAATTGAATAGGACCCTAAAGCTCACGTAATCTTGATTTTTAATTTTAAACATAAAGAAACTGGTGCCCAAAAGTAATGGAATAAATTGCTCATAAATCAAGCAGATAGTTAATAGTTGAAATAGAATTTGAAACCAGGTTTTCTGACACTTATATAGGCCCCTTGTTACTATAATATGTAAATAATGCAGTAAGCAATGATAATTTTGCAATTTTTTTATCTTACTAAATTGGAATAGAATGACAAACTACTTGCCTCTCAGTCTCTCTCACCATAGAAATCCTGGTTTTCAAAGACAAAATTAATTTTGTTGGTTATTTTAGGTCATGGCAAACATCAAAAAGCATGTGTATAGATAGATAGATAGACAGATAGAGATAGATAGATACATAGATACATAGATAGATAGATAGATAGATAGGTAGAGAGTTCTCAAAAGCACCTGTAACTCCTTCCCCCCCCCCAAAAAAAAATAAAGTTATTAGGAGTCAGTTTTTTAAAAAAAATATCTTGTTAAAGGTATAAGATATTATAAATCTACAATCCTTTGTCAATTTGCATATTACTCATGGCTTGCTTTCTTGCCCTTTTGAGTCCTTCTTTGATGCGGTATGGATTCCAGATTTTAAAGTCCATACAGGGACAGCTAGGTGGGTGCAGAGAATAGAACAACAGCCCTGGAGTCAGGAGGACCTGAGTTCAAATCCGGCCTAAGACACTTAACATAAAACTAGCTATGTGACCTTGGGAAAGTCACTTAATCCCAACTGCCCTACCTTCCCTTCTCCAAAAAGCAAAAAATAAATAAATAAAGTCTAAACAAACATAATTAAATAGATGATGTGTAGAATGCAACTCAAGTCAGGAAGACTTAGATTCATACTCTTCCTCATGTTCATTGTATAACTTTAGGAAGATCATTTAACTTCTTTTGTTATCAGTTTTTTTAATCAATATAATCAAGGGGTTGGACTTTGTGATTGTTAAGATCTACCCCCTCTCTAAATCCATGATCTGATTTTCTTGTGGAAAATGCCATGTTCTTAAACTGTGGTTGCTAAATGAAGCTCCTCCCTGGATGAGAAGTGATCCTCCTCCTCTCATCTGTATTAAATGTGAGGCATTAAGCATTTAAAATATTAGGAGACAAAAAAGTGAAGTGAGGTGGTGAAGGGAAGAAAGGGGATTGACTTGATACTGCTGATATTCTCATACTTTTTAATTTGTTACTTGGTCCCAGTGCAAGTACTTTGCTTCCATTTCTGCATAATGAGGGATTAGACTAGGAGATTCCTGTCTATTTTTTTTACTCACCTAGAGGTCTGTATACTTCCAGGGGGAGTTATAAAGAGCCAAGGAGAGTGAAAGAAAGGTATACCCATAGTGAGAAAATGACTGGGAAAAGGGAGCCTGGATCCAAGACTATTCTCTTGGAAGAATAAATATTTCCCTGGATAGAGAATAAATAGTTCCCTGGATAAGCATTTCCCAAAGAACTCAAAATTACCTACACCACATAAGGAAGAATTCGAGTAAGATTTTAATAGTGACAACATCATTCTTCACATTTGGCATAAGTACTAAATAAATATTTATTTGTACTAACCGCTATGTAATACTATTGTGATTTTATATACCAGGCACATTAATGTATCTAGCGTAAGTTCATTATTTTAAAATTTTCAATTGCAGTGCTATACATTCAAAAAAAAATCTAATGATATAGTCTTCATAAAACTGAATATTATTTGGAACATCTTTTAGGAAAGTGGATAATTGGTATGAACACATAAATTCTAAGTTACTTTACTAAAGGCATCAGGAAATCTAGGTAAAACTTAATTTCCTACACTCCTGATATTCTAGCATCCTTTTCAAATGTCTGCTTTGAGTCTCAAGTACCTGGAATGCAATCCCTCCTCCTCTCTACCTCCTAGAATCCCTTATTCTTTTATTACTCATTGTAATCACCATGGTCTACATGAAAACTTTTATGATCCCTCCAACTGGTAATTGTACACTTCCCTAAACTACCTTATATTTGTTTTTTTTTATTTTGTTTTGTTTTTTGTTATTCTACATATACTTACATAAGTGTAGTGCTACTCTCTGGCCTCTAGAACAAGGCTGGCTACATAGCTTCCTATGGTTTAGGGGCAGACTTAACTCAGGGTGGATTTCTATAGCTCAAACTCTTATTCTGTTCCTTACTCCCCACTCCTTACATTTAACTGACAGTGATTAATATCTAGGTTTCTTTCAACCTATAAACATCAATTATTTTTTACAAAGAGATATTTACTTCAAAGATATATCAAAAGCAGAACTGTAGACATCTCCCACCTCCTACCCCTACAACAGTTGGGGAATGAGGCCCATTCCTACCTATACTATTTCAGTCCCTAAGAAGAGTGGACAATGCAGTATCTATATAGTTTGGGTTTCATCAAGTTCATGCCCAAGCAAGGTATAGCCACTGGATCAGTTACTGAAACAATCCCAGTTCCTTCAATTGATCCTAAGGTACTTCACCATTTTAGTTACTTTTCTCTGAACAGTCTCCAGTTTATCAATGTAACACGTATATCTGAACATAATATCACAAATGTGGCTTGGCTAGGCCATATTACAACCAAATTATTACCTCTTTATGCTTCTTTATGCAGCCTAAAATTTCTTAACCTTTCTTGGCTGTCATATTGCTGTTTACTCATTTTGAACTAGCAGTCTATTAATATCCTCAGATTTTTTTCTGAATAGATTATTATCTAACCATTCTACTCTTTACTTGTGAAGTTGAAAATTAAAAAAAATATTTTGAAGAGATTGATATAGAGAAGAAATGGAAGAAGGAACATGGATCATCATAATCATATAATGCCCTTTCCATAAAAATAGAAATTGCATCTTCTGGAGAAAAAGAACCTTTAATGCCCCAAGGAAGGTGTGAGGATCCATAAGCACCACTATGAAAGAAGAAACATAATACTGACTAGAGGAAAAGAAACAGGTTATGGGGATTGCAGATCCTTTCTGAGAGCTAAAAAGGCAGACAAAGGTTGACTTGCAAGAATAGAATAGTATGCTGTATTCCTGGAAAATGTATTCAGGATGTAATAAAACTTGTCAAACCTGACAGCCACTATCCTTTTTCACTGATTGATATCAAGGCAAATTACATTGGGAACTAGTACATCATTGTTAAATAAGGAACTGAAGACCACAGGTACACAGATGGTGTTTTCATCATTCATGTCAACTGAAGGTTGCTTTAGAAGAGATCATGAGGTTTAGCAAGTAAACAACTGGTTATGAAGATGGGGCCTAAGAATGAGTTTGGATTCTATACCTTAGTCTAAAATATATGAATTAGGACCTATTTCTAGGAATGCAAACCATGTACACAAAATGGAAACTTTTACACACAAACATAAAAAAATACAGATAATAAGTAAAGTGACAGAGATCTTAATATTTGGGGGCAAAACCAATCCCAAGAATCCCTGATATTTGGTAGGATATGGTTTATGAATGATTATAGAGGGGTAGCATGGTAGGGAAGGCTGGAATCAGAATCACAGGACCTAGGTTTGAAATTCTCCCAGTGCTACTTGCTTCCTACGTGACCTTGAGAAAGTCACTTAGCCATTTAGGTTTCAGTTTTATAGTTATAAGTCATTTTTCAGTCGTGTCTAAGTCTGCATGACCCCATTTGGAGTTTTCTTAGTAAAGATACTGGAATGGCATGTCATTTTCCTTCTTCAGCTCATTTCACAGATGAAGAATTGAGGCAAATGGGGTTAAGTGACTTGTCCAGGGTCACACAGCTAGTACGTGACTGAGACCAGATTTGAACTCAGGAAGGTAAGTCTTTCTAATTCTCAGCCCAGTGGTCTATCCACTACCAGTGTCTCGGTTTATTGTATATAAAATGATGCTGTTAGAGTATATGACATCCCTAATATATTCCTTATTGAAAACAAATGCACTAAATTTGAAAGGATGAATATAATTATATTAAGGAGAGATATTCATGAGGGATCACATAGTAACTCCACCAATTAATCAATCAGTGACTGAAAAAGTACATGCTCACTATGTCCTCAGCACATAATTAAGTCTCTGAAGCAAAATTCAAATCCATCTTGTATAACCTCATGTTCAATATCATGTATGCTAGAAATGGTGTATACAGCAATTTACTCATTGTAAAGAACTATGTAATATGATGCATTATTCTCATTCTTTACTATCACTGCTACTATTACCACCACCACCACCACTACTACTACTACTACTACTACTACTACTACTACTACACTCTGAAAAATGACAGAGTAAACATAGCTTTAATTTTTTTTCCTCATTATCCAGACCCAAGGAATAATGTATAAATAATTCCCTTAGGTAAAGATTTGCTGGAAATCACCACTTTGATAATAGAATGGTTTCCAAGCAAGAGAGAGGAATGTCATGGAGTCAATCAGGGAACCACTGTGTAGGATACTTGAGAGCTACCCTGCCTCATCCTTCCTCTTCTTCCTCCTGCTCCACTTTAAACTGCATTCCTTCCCAGAATTATGAAAAATAGACTAGTAATATGGTATCCTACCCAGCACCTGTTTGGACAGAAAATATCTTCCACTCATATATGAGGGTGCCCTGGACATTCAATAGCTCATACATACCAAAACACTTTCTTGATAATCAAGATAAAAAAATAAATCTACATTTCAGTCAATTAATCAGTTAAGTACTATTGGTTGCATGGCTATATGTCCAAAAGATACAACAACCTTTCTGATTTTTTTTGTATCTTTAGAAAGCAATTTTATATAAACACAGCAACTATATCTTCTATGTAAAATTAGCATATAAATCAGATAATGAGCAATGATATCCCATTAAGAAGTATAATAGGACTAGTTGTGAATCCATTAAATTATTTTTTTTCTTCCTACCCCAAATCTCACCAACTCTTTCCATCAAATATGATATGAACAATCTACTATACATTTTGTGGTTTGTATTTTCAAATAATATGTGAAAAAATAACATATAATTTAGTAGCAATTTAGCTACTACCCTTCAGCTTCTAAATCTTATGTTGCTTTTAGTTTTCTTGAATGTGACTCCTCAAAGTGTTTTCTACAGATTAGTGAAAAGAACTTTATGTAACCTAAGGAAAAAAAAAAAGAGAGAAAACTACTCACTCTACATCATTGCTTTTTTCAATGACTCCAAGCTGCTCACTGCCAGAAGTCCATCATTTAAACAGTAACATTATTTCAGTGTTTTATCTCTTCTGAATTTTGTGGGGTTCTATGTGTATCCTGCATAACTCATAGAACTCCACAAAACTCAGAAGATTTAAAAAAGGCAGAAACCCAAATTACAATGGAAAGATACATGTGCATGTAAATAGAATATATTACACAAATATTGTAGGTAAGAAATAGTGTAAGGATATATAATCAATGAAATAATAAGTAAAAAAGGAGGTGGCCAAGTAATATAGAAAGACAAATGATAACAGCTGAATGGCCCATATGCTACAGTGGTATCTATTAAATATTTAAAGAGCTAGCACAGAACATTCATTTGGTAGGTTGTTTAAGGAAGATTTATAGAAGATAAGAACAGATATTACATGGATAAAAAAGAAGTATGGAAAGGTCTAACTGACCTAGAGGAAAGAGTATTATACTTAATATGACATATCCATTAAATTATTGATTAATTTAGTTTTCAAATACAAAATTTTATTTCCTCTAGTAACAAATGTGAATTTAAAATTGAGAAATTAACTCAGCAAATTAACTCAGTAAACCCAATTTCACTCATTTCTGTCTCAAAATGTTTTCATCCAGTGAAATATCTCAGTTTCTCACAGACACATGGTGGCCATAGAGCAAGACACAAATTTACTGTCAGTGAACATGTTTCTATGAACAATACTAGTTTAACCCTTGCACATCCTTTTAAATAAATTTGATATGCTATTTAGTGCACATTAACAGCAACTTGTCTTCTATCTAGTTCATAAAAAACAAGAAGAAATGCCCCAAATCAACTTAGTTTTTTTTCTTGCCTTTTTTTTTTGGAGGGGGAAAGGTAGGACAATTGGGGTTAAGTGACTTGCCCAAGGTCACATGGCTAGTAAGTGTTAAGTGTCTAGGGCCAGATTTGAACTCAGCTCCTCCTGACTCCAGGACTGGTGCTCTATTCACTGTGTTAAAAGTCAGATTATACATAGCAATGATGATAGAAATGATAAATGATTTCCTGTTCACATCACAAAGGTGTATAGGGAGCACCTTTCTGCACTTGAAAGGAAGACCCTAGCTAATAAGCTCAGGAACTTCAGAGACTATGTTGTAATGCTCATACCTGAACAACAACCTCTGTGTCCTCATTTCCAAGTGGTCATTCCATCCTGGATTGGAAACTTCTACTTAGAGGGAGCCAATTACCCCCAGTCGGTTCTGCTTTGGGATAGGAAATTTTCTGTACCTTAAATCTAAATTGTCTTCTTTTCACCTTCTATCCATTATTTCCAGTTCAGTGTTCTTGTTTTAAGTAAATAAATCTAATTTCTCTGGCATATAGCAGTCCTTCAAATACCATATCATCCTGCAGAGGCAGCTAGCGGCTAGAATGCTGAGTGGGGAGTCCAGAAGAACTCATATCAAACTCTACCTTAGACACTTACAAGCTTTGTGACCCTGGGAAAGTCATTTAACATCCATTTGCATCACTTTTCTCAAATGTAAAATGGGGAAAATAACAGTGCCTACCTCACAGGGTTGTTGTGAGGACCAAATGAAATAATGTTTGTAAAGTGATAATGATTAGTACAGTGTCAGGCAGCCAGGTGACATAGTGAATAAAGTACCAGGCCTGGAAAAATCCTGAGTTCAAATTTGTCTTCTGGTAATTACTAATTGTGTGACCCTGGACAAGTCACTTAACTTGTTTGCCTCAGTTTCATCATCTGTAAAATGAGCAGGAAAAGGAAATGGCAAACCATTTTAATATTTCTGATAAGAAAATCAGTCACAGGGATGGCTAGGTAGCACAGTGAATAGAGCACCAGCCCTGGCGTCAGGAGGACCTGCATTCAAATCCGGCCTCAGATACTTAACACTTAGCAGCCGTGTGACCTTGGGCAAGTCGCTTAACCCCAACTGCTCTCCAAAAAGCAAACAAAAAAAATAAGAAAGAAAGAAAATCAGTCACAAAGAGTCAGAAACAACAATACAGTACAATGTCTGATAGGTAGCAGAATCTAGATAGATTTTCATGTCCCTTATTCCCCTGACCCCAAATAGTCTCCATATTAAACATGCCCAGATCCTTCAAAAAATCTTCATAGGGCATCATATTGAGATCCTTCACCTT